>VDFB02073299.1:0-23804 GCA_007258455.2 Sequoia sempervirens
ATATCATGCTCTTGGAGAAAATAAAACCCAATGACACCACAAAGAAAAGGATTCCTCGCAAGAAGAAATAAAATTGCATAGTGAAGCATGAGAAATGTTGAAAGATAATGTCAATATATGCCCCCACTATAGAGTGATTGATAAAACCATTGTTGTAAGCCATTTCTTTAAAGTAGAAGAAGACATTAAGGAGGTTATTCAAAAATCCCTATGCCAAGTCATATGTTCACGAATGAAACTACATTGTGAATAAAGGATTGCCACCAAAATGTAATGCTAAACATAGAAAGAAATTTATGTCACATGTGAGCCAACTTAAGGCATGTCACCCACATCCCAAGCTTTCTCTTGTATATACATGTAAGGCGGTAAAATAGCCAAAAGAGACAATGAAAAGTACCATACAAGTACAAGGCTACCTAACCCCTTGCCCCCACTTACTGAAAGACAAGGGTGAGTTGAGGTGATTTTTGAAAAGCATCAAAATCAGTATCAATTAGAGGATTTGGATGCTTCAACACAAGGAAGAGCACCACAATCCTTAACATGTTGAATTTTATTATTCAAAGCCTTACATTCATTAGTAGAATGACCATGAACTCTATGATATGCAAAAAATGAGCTCTTGTAGTAAAATTTATTCCGTGTTCTTGGAGGGAGAGATATCAAACAATCTTGAAGGAGTCTCAACAAGATACTTTCTTAATCAAAAGTAGAAGATGTTCCTTTATTTTGTGATAAAGATATCTCTTACTTAGTACCAGATGTTTTACTTACACACGGCTCTTTAGATTGTGAGATTTTGTTCCCTCCTTGAGAGGAGGGAGTAATATCTAACAAATATGAATCATTAGTGTTGAATATGATGAAATTGATATTAAGTGAGGATTTCTTTGATTCTTTCATTTCTTTCAAAGGATAATAACCAAGACCACTAGTGGTTTCTTGTGTGTTAGGATGTATGGGGACATAGAGACCTTATTCTCTAGAACCACATCCTTTTCCGCTATAACCAAGTTGTGTCATAAGTTCATAACCTCTTCCATAAAGATTTTTCATTTTTTCCTAGATTTGGTGGTTGCTCATAATCAATTCCATTGATTAAAAAAATTTGTGTAGTTTTTTTCTCTTTCTAAAGTAGTTGAGGTGGATGCTTTTGAATCTTGTTTTTCCATTATTGATTTTTCCATTTCATGCCTTTTTATTACAATATTCGATTTCCCATCAAATCTAGGTGTGAAATCCAAGGAACCCCAATCATCTTCCAATAACTTCATGACTTCTTCAATATTCATCCCTTTTTCCTTCTCTTGCACGGGTTCCACTTGTACAATTTGTATTAAAGTTTTTAAAGGATTTTCCTTTCCTTTCTCAATGTTTAAACAACTACTTGGTTTAGGGTCAACTTTGATTGTATTTACTTTGTTGTTGTAGACATACTTCACTATACAATGAAGATTTTAAGGCACTACTTGCATTTCATGAATTCATGGTCTACCCAAAAGAATGTTATATGAAAGTTCATGAGGCATAACATGGATAGGGGTTTGCAATGTGGCTTTTCCAATTGTAATAGGAAATTTTATCACACCAAGAGGTTGTTTTCCTACATTATCAAATCCCTTTATAGATAAAGAATGAATTTGGATTTTGTATACTTCAATCTTATCAAGAGGGTTTAAACTACACACATTAAGAGTTGTGCCATTGTCAACAAGGGTTTGCTTTATCCTCCACATATTAATCTTAGCTATTATCATGAAAGCTTCATTTTGTTTTTGTACTTCCAAAGGAGGGAGCTCTCTTTCGTGGAAAACAATGTCATTATTCATTCCTTAAATTAGGGCTGCAATATCATTTTAGTTTACACTACCCTTACGAGGTAGAATTTTGATCAATCCCACCATATTATCTACAATAATTTGTTCACTAATATCCATAGGACCTTTTTCAATAGTATCCATGTTGTCATCATCCATGTCAACATTCATCACATCATTCTTCTTAGTTTAACTAGCTTTGATAAATGAGATATCATGGTTTGACATAGGGTTGGTAAATATTTGCAAGTTTTGGTTTGGAGGGGCAACAAACTTATTTCCTTGATCATTAACACCTCCAATTTTAAGTCGACTAGAATTAATGAGCTCTTGCACAAGATTTTTAAGATGCTTACAATGTTTTGTATCATGTCCATTTTGTTGGTGATAATGGCAATAAGCATTTGATCTAAAGTTTAGAGGTAAAGGATTATTAGGATCGAGAGTTTTAATAGAAGGAAAAGTGATCATTTTATGTTCTAGAATTTGTGACATTATCCTAAGTAGGGTATTGGGTAGGAAAGTAAATTGTCTAACTAGATCCCCAAATGTAAAAGGACTTGTTTTCTTTATAGCAGCCACTTAGGTATCAACATGTTGAGTCAGTTGAGGGGGGTTAAGTTGAAGGAATCCTTTATTCTATTTCCTAAAAGGTTGATAATTGTTTTGCATTATGGATTCAGACTTTTTAGATCAGCTAGAGGTGAGTTTTTTGTCACGACTATTTACAAAATTTTGATAATCATGAAGGGCAATACACGAGTGTATTAAGGAGGGAAACTTCATCATTCCAAGCTTATCTTGTATCTTAGTTTGTAAGTTGTCAATGAACATCCATTGAAGGTGAGGATTGGGAGTCTTTACGTCGATTTGGGAATAAATCAATTGGTAGCATGAAATAAAGTTAGTAAATTTTTCATCATCCTTTTGGTTACGTCTCATCAAATCAGCTAAGGTCATCTTATGGTTCATATGCACTTGGAAATGGTTGATAAAGGCCTCAACAAGTTCATTTAATGAATGAATTGAGTTATTCAGTAACGAGGAAAACTATTCTAATGTGGTATCTTTTAAGGACCTAGAGAAAAGCTCAGCCAAGAGCTTATCCTCAAGGAAAAAATCACTACATAGGGTAGGATAAGTGGAAACATGGTTAGAAGGGTCTCATTTCCCCCCATATTTCTCAAATATAGGAATCTCTAGACCTTGCGGGATTAGTGTTCTCAATATCTCCAAGAATAAGGGGTTGCTTTTGATATAGTATGTAGGTTGGCCATTTTGATTTTGGTTTATGATGCAATTGCTTTTGAAGGGATGAAATAGTTTGCAAAAGTCAATTTATGACAACGTTGTTGCTTGCATTTTGAGATGGAGGTGAATCAGGTGGAGGTGTATATGTGTTCGAGGGACAAGTGAATGGAATAATTATGGGAGGTAAAGTGGTAGGAGATATAACGTGTGATGCCACAAAGGTACTAGGAATGCTAGTTGAAATACCTAGGGTGGGAATGACATTACTAGTAGGTTGCATCATTTTTGTAACTTCACGATTGGTATATGTAGGAATAGAGGCAATGGTTGTAGAAGGAGGAATTTGAGTTCCTCCTTGGGTTTGGACATTGTTCGAAGGCAAAGCACAACTAGTTGTTGAGGTAAGATGTTTTCTAAAAATTTGAGCTAGGTTACGCACAAGTTCTACTCCTTCGCTTTCAATCATGCAATGTATGTTATCTATGGTAGGAATAGTTGTGGTTGAAATCTTTTTAGTACTTAGTTGATGTTTTAAGTTTACTAAGTCTTCGTGGATTTGTATTATGTTTTCTTGTGGAATACTAGCAACCGTAGTTTCAACACTTGTCACACTACTTGAAGCAAAGAGTTGTTAAGAATATGGTCCATACCTAGTTAACTAGTTTCAACACTAGTAGTGAAAGAGCTACATAACCCAAGATCCATGATGATTGTGTTATCACGGGATGACATGAGTCTCAAACTTCATCTCACTATAGTATTAGCAATAAGACACCAAGTTGTAAAGATCTTGCAAGGGACAATCAATGAATTGAAGATAAATGCAATGAAAACAAGATAAATTATATTCTATAATTCTAATTCAAATGAAATTAATCTAGATGAAATGAAATGAAAAAAAAAAAGTTCAATAAACTGAAATAGAAATGTAATAACAACAAATGAAAACACAGAAAGCAGGTTTTTAACATGCTATAAAATGTAGTTTTAGGTCTAAGATAGGACTAAATCACCTAGAGGGGTGCATAAGTCTAAATCATGGTTTTTCAAGGGTTCAAATGTTGATGGGTATTTGTAGGATCATGATGAGCCAAAAAGTGGCGATATGTAAGTGATATGATGGCCCATGTGGCTGATGACTTTTTCTTTACCCAAAATTGATGAAACGAAAAGGGTTTTTAAAGGAGATTCTCAGCTTTCCACCAATATAAACTATGCACTTTACTTTGAATTTAATAAATAATTATTATTCATTTTCTATTTGAATTACCATCAAAGTCTCTCATTGATAGGCTGATTGAAAAACATCTATATAGCTTTCAAATGGTATCACATTTTTTTGAATCCGAAACATGTGTCACATTCTATGCTTCACATACTATAGGATAAAAAAAAATGAATTTCATGAAGTTTTGACTAAGTTAAGGTGGTCGACAAATGAGTTTTTATATTTTTAAAATTTGTAATAAAAAAAATTCATAATTACTATTTACTTGGAAAAAATATAAAAAATATGCATCACATCTGACACATGAGTCCTCTACTTATATCCAAAATCTCATAAAAAATTATTATCATTTTATTGTAGCTAGGTGGTTTAAAGACACCTACTTATTTTTCCCTTAAATTTAAGTACTCATCGTGATTGAAATTTCAAATTTTCACCAAATATTTTAAAAATAATAAACCTAGTAGTTTAGAAACTACATTAAATTTTCTATAGATTCTATTCTTACATATTTTTGAAATAATATAGATAACTTATTCAAATTTTTACATCAAGTTTCCTAACTCTTATTTTCTGAATTTTCATCACCACTTAAGGGCCTATTTTTTTCCATGATGATCCTACACATACCTTGATAAATATTCAACACGAAATACCCAAAAATTGGGAAAAACCACTTGTACTAAGACTAAATCGCCTAGAGAGGCGTGTGAGTCCCATATTAGGGTTTTTGCAAGAATTTTAAAAATTTCTAAGTGAATGTTAGATTTTCTAGTTTCAATAATTTCTAGACAATGTGTAATTAAAGATTTTAAATGAAATTCAATGATGTAAGGGGCGAAAATGCAACCTATATACACTTTCACTAATGCAAGATTTAGAAACCCTGGATGCAATTTAGCTAATGAAAGACCTAATGCAAAGTTAATGTAAGCTAGATCTAGGACTATGATGCATTCCAAATAATTAAAAAAGGTGTTCTAGAGGCTAGGTTCACCAAAATAAAATATAAAAAAAATTCTCTCTATGTTTTAGGAGATAGAACCACCAATTTCCCACAAGTTTCATTTAAGAATACCTTAGAGATCTCAATCAAGGGATGAAATGAGGGAAAAATATTTTCAATAAGGTTTCCTAGGGTGTGAATAAAGACTAAAAAGGGGCTTCACCACCAAGCAAAGGCTTGGAAAGATAAGGAATGTAGATGCAATACAAAACTTAAGTATATGACATAGGAACTGAAAGTAAAAAGAGATGTACCTAGAAATTGAAGAGACTTGAATGAAGATCTGAAATCCTAGAAATGTTGATTTTTAATGCACACTAGGACTCATATGCTAGTAGCGGTGATTTAGTTCAAGTGTAGGGTTTTGGGCCGAAGCCGAAATCTAGAACTACTAAACTAGGATCTTTAGAAAATTCCTAAACATAGGTATACTAGGACTCATATGCCACAAGTGGCCATTTAGTCCCAGTACTATAGCTTCTCTTCTATCAAATCCTTGATTCTAAATCACTGAATTGCAACCTATAGATGACTTTTCGTGATCTTGCAATGTAGATGACAACCTGACAACTTGCAACTTGACAAATTTTCTCCAATCTTTCTCCTCAATGGATCTTCAACCTAGATCCGCAAATTAGACATGAAAAGAGAGAAAATGTTGTTTTAGAAAGAGGATAGGGTTTTCCTGTATCAAACCCTTTTTTGGTAATTAAACCTTCAACTCAATCAACGAATATGCAAATGTTTGCAACTCCACAAAACCCTTGAATAAAAGCGATCTTGTATGAAATGGCTAGCATGAATGTGTATCTTGAATATTGATTGTATGTTATGAATCTTGTCTTGAATGCTTGCTTGAATCATGAAACCTACATCACAAATGTTAGCTCAAAAACAAACATGATGCATGATGACTTTGAAAGGAGGAATGATGAATCAACAAGTGGATAGAAAGGAGGAATGATGAATCAACAAATATGCAATGTTGCAACTCACAAAACCCTTGAATAAAAGGCTACAATCTTGTATGAAATGGCTAGCATGAATGTATATCTTGACTCTTGATTGTATGTTATGAATCTTTTCTTGAATGCTTGCTTGAATCATGAACCTACATCACAAATGTTAGCTCAAAACAAACATGATGCATGATGACTTTGAAATGATGCTTGAATCTTGAACAATGCTCCAAAATTCATCATAATCACTCTTGAATGATCTTGTAATCATAAACATGCTAGAATTCTTGGTCTCAAAAAGTATTAGATGACTTGTAAGATTTCTAGGAGAAAATATGTGAAATATCCTTATATTTATACTTGTTTACACCAAATTTCCTAAAATTACAACGCTAAAAGCCAACATTAGATGTAGGAGAATAAAATCCCACCAAGAATTTGAATTCAATTTGTGGCATAAAAGTCCCAGGAGGCTAGGCTTGGGACACATTTTTCAAGAAATGCTTAGTTTTATGATAAATTTAGATCCAAGCCTTGAATCTTAGGTGGGACCCATATGTCCAAGGTTGCATATGAGTCCCAAATCACCAAATCTAGACCATAAAATCTAAAATCATTAAATTATGATTGGTCATTTGATATATGTCAGGATCATCCTTGAAAGATGCATTAATTAAGGCTTGTGGATGCAAAATAGGACCAAATAAGGCATAAATAAGCCCAATTTTAGTAGAGAGGGCCTAAAAAGTATGAAATGTAAAGGGATACATTTTTCTACACTACACACCCAAGTGGTCTTCTTATCGGTGGAAGTCATAAGGAAGGAGGTCAGTTTTTAAGGCAACTTGATGCAATTTATGAGGTAGAGTCTCAAATTGTTATTATTCAAAACAATCTATCAAGAATCGAAGTATAAATTGCAACATTGTTCCTAAGATCTTTCTCTTTTTAAAAATAGAGCTCAATAGAATGAGCACCATACATTAACTGAATTTGTCGCTAGAATGGAAAAGGAGCTAAAAATGTCCAAGATAGAAGTGTTAACAAAAGGTGAACTTCACAAGACTTGTGTTTCCCAAGTTTCTACCCTTAAAAAGGAAATGGAAGATTACAATAAAAATATGAAAGGTAAAACTTTTCATATTCTACATAGAATTTGAGGTCTCTTTAGTAACTGGTTTTTAATAATCAGTTATTATTTTGGAATAAGGAGTCTCTACAAAGTGAGGGGAATAAATTTAGTTTTAGGAAAAGGGAGCATCAATTTCAATATTTTCAAGCATGGCCTTTGTACAAAGAGAATGGAGAAGTTTTTCAACTTCCATTGTATTGAATAAATGAGAGGGTGTTTGGAATCTATGCAAGTTTCATAAAATCATCTTCTAACAACCCACATTGTGTTTTCCCACCTATGATTATTCAATGCATTTATTTCACCATCATCATGAGGAAATTGAAACATAATTTCTAATCCACCTAAAACTTATTATAAACTTTGAAAGTGCATTTCATTACATTCGTAATGTTTAAATAACAAAATGTTTTCATTACAACCATATTATATATGTATAATCAGAGGTTGGAAAACATTGGGTGTTATCAAACTTACAACCCACATATTGTTGTAAAACCCTCTACACTTAACAACCCAATCGATTGGTCACCCCTCAGCTCAATTTGGTTAGTTTTTTGTATCCCCCACCAGTATCTCCTCATGCTCTCCACCTTTTAACTTTGAACATGAAGAATGAAATAACTAACAACCCACTTTATTTTTTCCAGCCTACAATTATTTACTGCAATTATTTTAGCATCATATGAGGAAATTGAAACACAATTTTTTTTCTACCTAATACTTGTGATAAATGTTGAAGGTTCCTTTCATTACATTTGTACTCTCTAAATAACTACAATGACAAAAATTGTACTCCCTTGTTGGAGATAGGGAAATTTCTCATTTAATCTGGACATATTTGATCACCCTTGCATTAATTACCCTTTAAATCATCATTAATAGGCCCCTAAGACCCTTTATTTCAAATCTCGAGGCTTATTTGAACTAAAAACCTAACAAAATCATCAAAAACACTAAAAATTTTAACAACCCACCCCAAAAATCTAGGGTGAGACTCATACGCCATCATGGGCGTATGAGTCCCCCTAGGTGGGACCGATAGACCATAGGTGGCATATGAGTCCCATTTGGGGTTTTTTTAGGGTTTGAGCAGGAAAATTAGCTTTTCAATTTAAATTTTTGGTTGATGTTAGCTTTTGAGATTTGAATAATGATAAATTAGATTTTAATGCCTATATAAGCAAGCTTCTAAGACATTATTTCATCTTAGAAGGAAGCATTTTTAGAGCAATTTCAAGATACATGCATTCAAGAGTCTTCAAAAAATATTTCACAAGAGCATTCAAGTTTTAAAAGCAAGCAAAGTTGAATTGTTTGAGCAACATTAAAGTTCTTTTGCAAGCCTTCAAGCTAACTTTCATTCAAGAACTATCATTGTCAAGGGTTGACCATGGTTTTCTATGGTGAATCATGATGGATTCTAAGTTGGGGAGATGCAATTAGCCATTAATCCAAGCCTAATTAATTGTTTCCTAAGTAATTCCATCTTCCATTATCACTCTACATTCAGCTTAAGGAAGATGCAAACATTATTAGGGTTCATTTGAGTGATTAGAGATCTCTCAAATTGAGTCATTCATCTTCATGTTTCATTCATGCATCTAATTCTAGAACATTAGAATAAGTTTGCATTGCATTTTAGATTTCCTAATCTTAGACACACTTAAGGTTAGGGTTTACATTCCTATTTACATTCATATTTTATTGTTTCTATCAAGGTTTAACTACCAAACTAGGGGTTTGACCAAGGCAAACCCCTATAAGCAATTCAAGTCTATATTCTATTTTGTAGGTCTTTTTTCAGATTTGGATCTGGAAACCAATTTGGAAGGGAAGGACATAGATTGGAGCACAGATCTAAACTTTGGATTATTGAAAAAGTGAAACAAGACTAGTATGCTAGAAGTAGTGTATGAGTCCCACTATAGGCATTTTTCTTGATCTTTGTAGTTTCAGATACGTTTATTCTAGAAACCAATTTTCACTCTCTTTGTGTGATTCTTCTAGTTCTATATGTATTTGGGGAATTGTGATAGTTCTGAGCTCTCTAAGAACATTGTAGCAAGAACATACTGACCCCAAATCCATAGATCCCTTATGCGTTTGGATTTTTATTTTGGGGGCAACCTCTCCCTTTTATTTTGCATGGCGTAGCTTTATTTGGAAACATATGACTTGGCATAGAGCTTTCCATGTAAGCTCTCATGTCCTCTTTATTGTTCTAAGCATTTATAATTTTCTACTTTAAAGTAATTTCTCATAGCATGGTGTTTAGAAGTTTCTTTAAAGTGGGGGAATACATTGGCATTATTATTTTGCATTTTTTCCCTCTTCATGTTTCATGGTGTATTCTTCTTATTTCATGCAATGTGTCTTTCACTTTGTGGTGACATTGGCTTTGATTTCCTTCAAGAGAATAATCTCTCTTAGCATATCATATTCCTCTTAGTGGCTTGATGCAACACATTGCATCCCCTAAGTTGTGAATCTGATATTCTTTGATTGGTCCACTCTTGGAGACATTAGGCGCAATGTTCCCTAAGTCAAGAACTCGTATGAATTAAGCAAGACTAAATTGAATGTTCCTTACTATTGCATTTATATTTTCAGTTATATGGACACCTTGCATAACACACTTTGCATGCCTATGATTCCATCTTGTTTGTTCATCAACTCCAAGCATACAAATTTTTTCTTGTCTCATGAAGCTCGAAGTTCATTTTTACGTGGTACCTTATCAAAATTTATTAGGAAGCATAACTTTGGTATGGCTTGATGGGAAGACAATCTAAGGAATGACTTTCCCTTAGCCACTCACGTGTGTGTGAGCACATACTAGCCATGTGTGTATGTGTCTCACCTTCTTGGATTACTCACCAGTATTGAGGACAACCCTAAATTCTATTGCCTTAGAGTGAGCATGCATTTTTTTTAGAAAAACAACCTAGATTTGATTCACATCGTGTTGGACAAACGATTGAAGCTTGATCCATGGGCTTCTTTTACTTTTTTTTCTTTCCTTGTCTAAGTTGGTAGTGTATGCTTGTGCCTTTATGATGCTCTTTATATCATTTTCATGTGTGTTATTTTGTGCTTACGTTGGTTTTCCATAGGATCTTGGTCTTGGGGGCTTGCACAACCCTCTCAATCATTGGCATCTTGTCTTACTAGCATTGGTGTGCCTAGACCCCTCTTCATGTGGTATTTGGTCTACTTTAGTATTGGGTTAGATAAGAAGTTCCCTCCTCTCACAAAATTAGAATGTAATGACAAAAATTGTACTCCCTTCTTGGAGATAAGGAAATTTCTCATTGAATCTGGACCTATTTTAGTACCCTTGCATTAATTACCCATTAAATCATCATTAATAGACCTCTAAGACCCTTTATTTCGGATCTCAAGGCTTATTTTGCTTCAAACACAGGCAAGTAAAGCCAGGCAGGCCACACGCTTGGCAGGCTGGGAGGGGCGGGAATGCATACTTGCCTCAGGAGTCTCACGGGGTGGGACCCCGCACGGGGGCGGCTGCTGCAGGAGATCCACACCTGGCTGCTGCGGGTTTGGGAGGTGGAAGAGCAGCTTTTAATTTAATTTTTTGTTGATGTGTTAGCAGATCACGGATAATGAAATAAGTGGAGTGTTAAGAGTGTAATGGGGATCATGTTGACGAAAAGTGAAATATGATGGGTATTTGTAGGGTGTATCTTACGGCGACTTTAACTTAAAATTGATGAAATGAAAAAGGTTTTTAAAGGGGGTGTAGCTTTCCTGTCGCAATTAATGCTTTACTTTGAATTTAATAAATAATTATTCATTTTCTATTTGGATTGACTAAAGAAGTCACGATTAGATGAGCTAATTGAAAAACATCTATAGGTTTCAAGCGGTATCACATTTTGAATCAAAACGTAATGCATCACATTCTATGCTTACATACTATAGGATAAAAATTTGAATTTCATGAAGTTTTTGACCAAGTTAAGGTGGTCCGGACATGAGTTTTTATATTTTTAAAGTTGTAATAAAAATTCATAATTAAAAAAAAATTACAAAAAATATGCATCACATCGAGACATGAGTCCTCTACTTATATCTAAAATATTATAAAAAAATATTATCATTTTATTTTGGTTAGGGTGGTCAGCCAGACACCTACTTATTTTTTCCTTGAAATTTAAGTACTCTTGCATTGAAATTTCAAATTTTCACCAAATAGATTTTATTTATTTTTAAATAAACCTAGTATTTTAGAAACTACATTCAATTTTCTACAAATTCTATTTTTACATATTTTTGAAATAATATAGATAACTTATTCAAATTTTTACGTCAAGTTGCCTAACTCTAATTTTTTTGAATTTTTTGCCACTCAAGGGCCTGTTTTTTCCATGATGATCTGCACATACCCTTAATGCCTATATAAGCAAGCTTCTAAGTCATTTTTTCACCTAAGGAAGCATTTTTAGAGAAATTTCAAGATCCAAGCATTCAAGAGTCTTCAAGAGTTCTTTTACAAAATCATTCAAGTTTCAAAAGCAAGAAAAGTTGAAGTCTTGGAGCAACATTAAAATGTTTTTGTAGGTATTCAAGCTCACTTTCATTCAGGATCTAGCATTGTTAAGGGTTGATCATGGTTGTCTATGGTGAATCATGATGGAATATAGGTTGGGGAGATGCAACTAGCCATCAAGCCAAGCCTAATGACTTGTTTCCTAAGTGATTCTATCTTCCATTATCACTCAAAATTTATCCTAACAAAGGTGTAAGAATTTTTAGGGCTCATTTGAGTGATTAGAGATCTCTCAAAGTGAGTCATTCATCTTCATGTTTTATTCATGCAGATGCTCATTCTAGCACATTAGAATAGGGTTGCATATAAATTTCAAATTTCCTAATCTTAGACACAATTAAGGTTAGGGTTTACATTCCTATTTATATTCATATTTCATTATTTCTATCAAGGTTTAACTACCAAACTAGGGGTTTGACCAAGGTAAACCCCCCATAAGAAAATCAAGTCTATATTATGTTTTGTAGGTCTTTTTGTAGATTTGAATCCAAAAAACAATTTGGATGGGAAGGACAGAGATTGGAGCATAGATCTGAACTTTGAATTCTCAAAAAAGTGTACAACAAGACTGATATTTTAGAAGTGCCATATGAGTCCCACTAGAGGCATTTTTCCAGATCTTTATAGTTTCAAATACACTTTTTCTAGAAGCCAATTCTTGTCCAGAAACCTTGATCTAGGAATGATATGCCCAAACTGGTGTATGAGTTCTAGTAGGCTAAAGTTTTAGGATTTTCAATGTTTCAAAGCTCATTCCAACCTCCTTTAGATTTCCAAGTGCACACATTTCATCTTGCAACTTTTTTTCTATGTTTTAGATGCATTTTTAGGTCATTTAGTGAAAGATTGCATTGCATTAGATTTAAGCATTACAACTTGCATTTCATTTGTCTCTCCAAGCCCTAGCTTGGTGGTGAACCCCTCATTAGTTTACAATCAGACCTTAGGGAAACCCAATTGCAAGATCTCTTTCTACTTTTCATTGAGATATCTAGGGTTTCCCCTCAATGAAATAATTGGAAAGTGGGTCTTTCTTTATGTCCTAAACCATAAAAAATCATATCCCCTATTTTTTGTTATTTCAATAACAAAAGGTTTTAATTACAATAATATTGTTTATGTATAATTGCAGTTTGGAAAACACTAGGTGTTATAAACCCGCAACCCATAAACTATTGTAAAACCCTCTAAAAGCAACAACCTAATTATTTAGTCACCCCTTAGGTAGATTTGTGTTATTTTATGTATCCCTCACCTGCAGCTCCTCCTTGTGCTCTCCACCCTTTAGATTTAAACATGTAAAATGAAATAACTAACAACCCACATTGTGTTTTTCATTCTATAATTATTTTATGCATTTTATTCAATCATATATGAAGAAATTGAAATCCAAATTTTACTCTAGCTATAAAAAGTAATAATTTTAAAGCTTTAATTCATTACATTCATACAATGTACATAAAAAAAAGGTTTTTGGTACATTAATTTTGTCACTAAAATTCTAGGTTGCAAAACACTAGACCTGTGTTATGAAACCTGCAACCCACATATTGTTTTAAAACCCTTTACAAGTAACAACCCAATCGGTTAGTCACTCCTCACATAAATTTTGTCTATTTTTTGTATCCCCCATCTACAACTCTACCTCGTGCTATCCAATCTTTAGCTTTCATAATAGAGAATGAAAAAACCCACAACACATAGTGTTTTCCAACCTACAATTAGTTTGTGCATTATCAATTTAAACACATCAAGTATCAAAAAACAACGCTTATTACAATAGATCACATGTCTTACATTAGCCTCCAATTCCAATGGGTGCACAGACTTCAAACAAAAGGATAAATGCTCTAAAAAAGCCACCATGCTGGTGAATTAAATGGGAAAGCCCACCCACAACGTTGACAACTAGTGAAAGACAAGAAACATTTACTGATGGTATTGTTATCTCCTTTTCAGCGCCATAACATTTCCTCTTGTCTATTAGTTTCATCATTGTTATCTCCCATCTTGGCGGGCCCTACACTATGTTGTCCTATCATGTTATGTATGTTTCTATATATGTTTTTATACATTTTTGTATGTTATCATACCTATGACATATGATATTGTCAAGAGATTAGTTGCATCCTAAAATATATATAGTATAGTATAATATAATACAATACAATACAATATATAGTCTCGTATATTATATTATTATTTTATGCTATATATTATAAATATATATAATAAATATTTGTATAAGTATAATAAAAATAGAATATATTATATAATATAATATTATTACATTCTAATATTCTAATAATATAACATATATTATATATAGTATAGTGTATATAAATAGAAATTACTATATATTAGAATATATTCTATCGACATAATATATATAGAATAGAATTAGATAATATTATAATATAATATATTATATTATATTATATTATATTATATTATATCATAGTATAGTATATTATTATTATATTATCCTATATATTATAAATATTCTAATATTTTATAAAATATTATATATTATCTTCTATAAATAGTATACATGTAGATAATATAATTTTATAATAATCATATTATATTTTATTATAATATAATTATAATGGTAAATATAATATAATATGATACAATATAATATATTGTATTAATATAATATAATATATATTATATATTTATAAATATATTATAATAATAGAATATAATATAAAATATTATATTATAATATTATCTAATTGTATTATATATATATATATATATATATTATGTTGATAGAATATATAATCATATATTATTAAATAATATATATTCTAATATATAATAATTTCTATTTATATTATACTATACTATATATAATAATTGACGCTGAAGGGTATCCTATATGAAGTGAACTAGCTCACTTTGAACAACAGATAGTGGAAATTGCTAGAAATGGGATGCAAGATGATCAAAAACATCCCCACCATTGAATTTTCACCATTTTCATTCATCGCATTCATTCTGTGTGGCAATAATTGTAGCAATAATGTGATTTATCAAGTGGTGGTTGGATGCTCATGAATACTTGAAGCAATTGTGCTTCTATATCTTCTTTCCTTGTGCTCTTCTCATCTTCACCCATGTTTCTACTACTTGTGGCTTGGACTTCTCATCCACCATGACATGGTTTCCACCAATTCTTTGCCTTAAGAATTGACATGGAAAACAATCAAGAGGATGGACAAAATTTTCAAAACTTTCAATAAAATGCAATTGGCAGGGGTTAATCTAGAGAATAAACCCAAGCTTATTTTCCTTTTAACATGTAGATTGAAGCTGTCTAGTATCTTTCATCCAAAACCCAAATATTTTTTAATATTTTTCAACCACATTCATGATTTCATACTAACAGATTTCTTAATTATCACTAATATTCCCTCATTTTTAAAGTTTAGTCTCTTGACGAATAAACTTCTTAGCAAATGCAATTGGTAGGTGTTAAGCCAGACTCCTCAACCTTTGCAAGTGTCATCCATAGTTGTGCCAAAATGGGAGCTTTGTAATAGGCTATGCACACCCATAACTAGATAAGGATAGAGGAATTTTGTCAGATGTTGTTGCTCCACCTACTCTATTTGACATGTATGGAAATTATGGAAGCAGAGATGAAGCACACAAAATATTTGATATAATACATCAAAGAAATGTATTCTCATGAAATTCATTGATTGCAAGATATTCATAAATGGATTACTTGAAAAGGATTTACAAACTTTCAATAAATTGCAATTAGAAAGTGTAAAGCGAGACTCTACAACCTTTGCCACAATCCTCACAGTGTATGTTGAATGGGAGCTTTGAAACTAGGTATGAACATCCATCAAAGCATAAAGGATAGAGGAATTTTGTTAGATTTTGTAGTTGCAATTGCACTAGTAGACATGTATGCAAAATGTGGAAGCATAGACAAGGAATGTGAAGAGTTCAACAAGGTTCCTCGAAATGATGTGGTCTTGTGAATTGAAATGATTATAGGATATGTACAAAATGGATTTATTGAGAAGGCTTTAGAAATTTCTATACAAATGCACTTGTTAGGTTTAAAGCCAAATTCTCTAACCTTTGCTAGCATCCTCCCTACCCATGCCAAAATGGGAGCTTTGAAATAGTATGGACATCCATTGAAGCATAAAGGATGGAGAAACTCTGTTAGATATTATAGTCACAACTGCTCTAGCAGACATGGATGCAAAAAGTGGAAGCAATAACAAGCCATGTGAATTTTTTGACATAATACCTAAAAAACATGTCATCTCATGGATTGAAATGATTACAAGATATGTACAAAAATTATTTTTTGAAAAGGCTTCAAAATTTTTTAATAAACTGTGCAGGTGTAAAGCCAAATTCCACAACCTTCATCAATATCCTCCCTACCTGTGCCAAAATGGGAGCTTTTCAACAGGGTATGGACATCCATCAAACCATAATGGAAGGAGGAATTTTTTTAGATATTATAGTTGGAAATTCTCTAGTAGACATGTATGCAAAATTTCAAGAAAATGTAATTGGTAGGTGTAAATCCAGACTACACAATGTTTTCTAGCATTCTCCCTGCCTGTGCCAAAATAGGAGCATTGGAATAGGTTATGGACATCCATCAAAGCATAATTAATAGAGGAATTTAATTAGATGTTACAATTGCAACTACCCTAGTGGACATGTATGCAAAATGTGGAACCACAAAAAAGGAAAGTGAATTGTTTGAAAAAATTCCCCAAAGAGATATCATCCCATGGAATGTAATGATTGTAATATATGCACAACATGGATTTTGCAAGGATTCTCTCAAAATATTTGAATCAATGAAATACTTTGGAACATATCCTGATATTGTAAGCTTTGCTTGTGTTTTATATGCATGCATCCATGCATGTTTAGTGGATGAGGGTTGTACATACTTCAATCACATGAGTAACCCTTATTGCATTACACCTATAGTTGATCATTATATTTGCATTGTTGACCTTCTTGCTTGGGCTAACTATCTTGAAGATACTCTACATTTTGTCATTAAGATGTTAGTTAAACCTCTGGTGGTTGTGTGGATGTTTTTTCTAGGTGCTTGTAGATTGAATATGAATATAGGATTAGGAGTATTTACAACAACAATTCTTTTTGATTTGGAAAAGAATCCTAAAATTTTTGTGCAATATGTTGTAATGAACATCTATGTAGAAGTGGGTAGGTGGGTGAGGTTCAAATGGAAAGGAAATTGATGAAAGGTCAAGGAATTAAAAATATCCTTGGATGTATTTAGATGAAAGGCCATAAAATGGTACATGTTTTTCATGTAGGAGACATATCACATCTAAAAATACAGGAGATCTATGCAAAGTTGGAGAAACTAGACTTGGGAGATTAAGGTGGTAGGGTATTTTCTAGATTCAAGGCATTTAGTTTATTTTGTGCAAGAGGATGAAAGAAAATTATTTCTCTACCACCACATCAAAAAGTTATAAATTTTATTTGGTTTGTTAAATAACCCTATTGGAACAATTATTATAGTTGTTCAAAACCTTTGAGTATGCATTGATCACCACACTGCAATAAAATTTATCTCTAAGATAGTTGCAAGAGAAATTATGTGAGAGATGAAAACCATTTCCATCATACCTACATATCATCCTACACTAAGGTCCTTATCAATGTATCAACTAGAAATGGCTTCACCCGTCATTTTTTGGGTGAGAAGTAATGAAGCTTTATAACATGCAACCTACACTACTTGGAGACAAATCACATAGTCCATGTTTAAAACTTAGGAAGGTTAATTAGGGGAAATTTTGGTCTATTTTTTGTATATCTTCCTCTTTTCCCCATTATATCTTCTTTCCCTTGTGCTCTTCTCATCTCCACCCCTATTGCTACTACTTATGGCTTAGCCACTGTTGCAAGGCTTTTCCTTCTCATCAAAGGTGGAGGGTTTCTAGAAGCCTTAGGGAAGCTCAAAGTTGTAGCATTTCACAAGATAGAGACTCTGACAGAAGGAAAATTTTAAAGCATGGATATCATGTTTATAGATTCAAAGGTAAAAAATAGAGATAATATATTGTATTGGTATGTAAAAATTTATAACAATGGTTTTTCGAAACGCTTTGTTTAGATCTATTCATATATACTCATATATATGGTAATAAAGGAAATGCATACATATATACATCATATCAAGCCTAGAGAGTAAATTAGCACATCCTATGGCCATGACAATGATAACATACTATAGGCAACAAGGCATTGAGCCCTTTTTTGATCTAAAATATTTTAATATACTGCAAGGAGAAGACATTTACGAGCTAACTGTTGGCCATAAAATTTACATTGGAAACAAGAGTATAAAAATTCAACTTTGTTGGGGCCAAGGTAAAATTGACACTTGCACTAGTAATTATTCTTCATATTACAACTTGTAGACCTCTAAACATTTTCCCAATGGAAAATTGTAGATGTATAAGACATGTGGAATATGGAAAGCTCCACAATAGCATGTGTAGGAGTAGATTCAAAATTGATAGAAGTACTTACTATGGTAGACTAGAAGCTCCCTCAAAAAATAGATATAGTGGCATGTGTAGTAGTATATAAAAATTGATAGTGTCGCAAACCCACAAGAAAACCTTCTTTGGCTTAATCACAAAACATTTTTGGTTATCCATTTTGTTTCAACAATTGGTCTTTTATTCCATTTAGAACCACTGATGAAAACAAAATATACACTATTTTACTACAAACTCATTTCAATAATGCAATTTGTTTATATCCTTCATGTTCTTGAAGGAACACTTTGTTAGCACAAGAATAGTTATCTTCATATTTTAAGTCTATGGACAATCATATTTCTCTTAGGATATATCTATGATTTTTAGTATGAATTCAATCTTGTTTGGCTAATTTTATTTCACATTCTAAACTCCTATCCCTCTATATCTATATCTCTTTGCAACCACCCAATTGAACGCTCTTGATGTGTGGGCATAGGCCCTATGCCTCGATATTTAGAAGTGGACTGAATGATGAATCATAAAGGCAAGGGTAGAGACACAAGTGATAGACCCATATTTCTTCTTCCATATCTCCCTATATCTCTATCTCATTATCTCTTCATCTCTCCCCCTATCTATCCTTATATATTTCTTTACTAATTGACTTCACATACACCACAAATTGAAAAAAATAGATCAAAACTTTCCCTAAATCTTCGATGTACCTATTACACACCTAAGGTGTAATTGCTAGTATATTTTATATGATATACATTATATAATAATATATACTAGTACTTGCATTTAAAGAAGGTTCAAGGATTATGCTGATAGAAAACTACATGTACATTAATATGTTAGAGAGTACATGTTTGTGCATGGGTGTGTATGGATGTCATGTACTACAAATTTAGTTGTATGTGGTTGAATTAAACAATTAATAATAAATGCTTATGGAATGAAATATACTTAGAAAAATCTTGAAATTTTCCTTAAAAATTTATGTATTATCTGATTTTGAAATATTTGCATACATATTTCAAACATAAAACAATGCAAATGGAAAAAGAAAGTTGCCATCAAATTGAAAAAAAAAATTGCAAATGGAAATAAAATATTCCCATCTAGTTGAAAAATAAATATTTATCTTATGTGATAAGTGATATTTTGTAGGCTTTTATCATTAAATTGTCATTGGTTTACCATTAAAGGACAACTAAAACTTTTTTTTGATGACACAAGAGTGGTTTGCCTAGACTTGTTCCAAGCTCAAATCTCACACTGTATGTAGCCCATCGACTAAATATATTATATAATATTACATAGAAATATATTATAGATATATAATAGTTTTGGTTGGAGACATGTGTTTTGTAGCCCTTTAAAGTAAATATTGAAGGCATAATTTGATTTTTCCATTTAATTAGAAAGCTTTATATGTAGTGGTGGGCTAACTTTAATGGCACTAAATTGCTTTTTTCAAAGTGAAATAACTTTGTGTTAAAATATCTAACAACCACGGATTTGACAAACATATGCAAGTATGGTAGAGATACGACCATCAACTACACATGGTGCATCTTGAATGGATATCCAATGTTGTTTAATGGTGGCATGTTTACATTGCAAGGGAGAGCATGAGGGAATGATAGTAATATAGTACAAATCAAGGAAGAGGGGGGAGCTTGTGAAGACGGATTTCACGTGAACTTTTGTGAGCTCTCATACTCTTAAGCTTCCCAATCCCATGTACTATATCACTCGAATTTATTTCTAAAATTCACTTCACTAAAATTGATTTCAAAGATTTGGAAGCAGTTATCCAGCTTTGTAAATGCATCAGGGTATGGATATGTCACATCATGCCCATCCATACAGAACTGATAGTCTCATACATTAGGTGCATAATTTAACTAATAGTATCCCAAGTACAGGTTGCCCTCTCAACCAACGAAAACATAAATTAATTTTTACTTACTTGAACTTAGTTAATGATTTATTTGAAATTATTTAAATAATTTATTTGAACTTATTTAAATAATTTATTTGAACTTATTTAATAGTTTATTTGAACTTATTTAATAATTTATTTGAACTTATTTAAATAATGTATTTGAACTTATTTAAATAATTTATTGAAACTTATTTAAATAATTTATGTAAACTAAGTTTAAATAAATAAACTTAAATAGGTTTAAATAATTTATTTAAACTTAGTTCGATTGGCTAAAAAATCATGTTGTAGGCAAGAGGTCACGAGGTCTAGTCTTCCCACCATCCCCATGGTACCGGAGGGCATGTTGCACCAGCATCATAGATCACGTGAAAAAAGTTTACCAGACGCACTACAGTTTATAGGGGGGATGGATACCCAAACGATTCCTATAGTCTAAAAAAATAAAATTATTTAGACTAAGTTTAAATAAATTGTTTAAACAAGTTTGAACAAATTATTTAAATAATTTCAAATAAATTATCCATTTTCTCAATATAATTTTGTCATTTTTTTGAAAAAAAGGTATTCATAAGTACCTCTATCCTTAAGATATTTATAAAAAAAGTTAAAGTAAATCAGGAAAGGTAAAAATACAAGTATATATAATTCTTAGTTCATATAGATACAATTTGATCTATGTCTATAGAATTAACAATTAGAGAAGAATAGATCTAACGTATCTTACAATATATTTTAGTGATAAATTGGACCAATTTCCTATGAAAATATCAGCATAATTCAATAATATTTTATAAAACAATCATTCTTTGGTCATAGCGGTAAGCTTCATAATTGTTTTTATTTATATTAATTTTATTTATTAATTTATCAAAAAATATACTTGTCAAACTACCACTATTTAATATAATATTTGTATTCTTACTTTGAATCATGCTATTTGATTAGAGAAGATTAATGTCAACAGATGTTTATTTTCCTTTAAAAATATCATTGTATGGTGAGGGGAAAATATGTTATGATAAAACCAAAAAATTGTCTACATATTATGTGAGTTAAATTTAAATAATATGCATTTCATATTATTAATGATGATGATATATAGAAAGGAATTTTCTACTACAACCTGGTGAATAGGGTACATTTAGGAGGTTCATAGTCAATTTTTTTTGAAAATTTAGTGTTATGTACATAATTTTGTATTTAACTATAGCCATCAAAATCTAATTGAATATTATTATGTTAGATAACATAGATAATCAATGGTATTAGAGCATCAAGTAGGTGTGTATATTCACATTAATGGTTTGGTAGAAAGGGTATGATATTTGATCTTGTGCCACATGATAAAATCTAGGTTGTTCAATATTTTACTTCAATGCTTTCATTTGCTAATTAAAATTGAATTTCTTAGTTATCTTCTAATTATAAAATTAAATAGATTGTTACAAAATAATCATACTACTTATTTTGTAACATTTATTTTTCTTAAATATTGACACATTGGATGATCAAGAGTTACCCTATTTGAATGTCTAATAGAAAGTTGATGGCTTGGTCATAAAGTGGATGATAGTAAACCTACCCACTAGATCTATGTAAATAACAAATGATGCATGTGCAATGTCTAGCTTCATTGTATTGTAGATATGAAATCCCTTTAAAATCTAATGGATTGGATAAACATGAGAAAGATCAATGGTCATGTATAAAAAAAAATTAAATGATATGTATGGATTGTACTATTAAATAATTTTAGCCTTATCACAATATGTGTCTATAAGATGAACCTCACCCACTTGATTGTATAATACAAAAAAATAACACAAAACTATCATACCAATGTTATCAAAGTACACATGAAGATTTTATTGAGTCCACTATGTTACAAGTACATGTCATGTTGTCATATCTATCTCCTTAACCAATGGGATTATAATATGTAGTGATTTCTACCATGTACAAAAGCTCATTAGGCCAAAATGAGTATGCAAGTAAACAAACCTAGTAAAATAAATTACTTAAACTTATTTAAATAAGTTTAAATAAATTATATGAATAAATTCAAATAAATTATATGAACAAATTCAAATACATTATCTGAATAAATTCAAATACATTATTTGAATAAATTCAAATACATTATTTAAATAAGTTCAAATAAATTGTTAAATACTTGTTGAAAGAAATTATTTAAATAAGTTGAAATAAATTATTAAATAGGTTAAAATAAATTAATTGAAATATATTAGTGTGACATTAATTCTCATTTCAATCACTTCAAAAGGTAGCTTGTACCTGGAATACTGTAGTTAAAGTATGTGCCCACTGTACAAGACTATTAGTTTTGCATGGATGACCATGATGCAACATATCCGTGCCCCAGTGCATTTACGGGGTTGGATAGTCGTTGTCCAAAGATTTAGACCATAGGTTCAATGAAATTTGTTTTCATGGTTATTTAATTTTAGAATGCATACTTTAGCTCTGTGGAGAAATTAAGAAAAAATGCATATTGTGTCACCTTGTGTAGGGAAACTTTTCTCCACAATTGTTTATAATGTCTTTTTCGAAGAAAGATAAATATAATATTTAAATCATATGTAAACATTCATGATTTTACTCATATATATTGTGAAATCTTGTGGGCAATACATAAAACATGTTTCAATAGTTGTGATAATATAGTACTTGTAGTTATAGTTGTGACTTTAGAGGTGTTTGGTTGATCAATAATTAAATGAAAAAGCAACAAATCATTTGATGTTGCATTGGTACACCAATAAGTTATGAATTATTGCAAAACTTTTGGACTACCCTTTTCATGGAGTCTTTTATATGTAGGACTCTTGGTAAGTAAGCTATTCTAAGAAATTATAAGTAGTTTGAAATTGTCATGTAAAATTTTAAGAGGCATGAAATTAGGATGCTCAATTATTGGGTCTTCTCCTCTATTGAAAAATAGTAGTTGAATGAAGGAGAAAAATATTAAGATTTTAATGACTTTTTTTATTTATCAAGACTTACAAGGGATTAAAATTTACACTTTCAAATATTTTATTATGAGTTTTGATTAAAAAATTGTTGCTTTGTTAAGTCTTAATTTCTTAAATGAGTGAGTTAGGTTGTTCACTTTTAGGGTGTTTATATACTTGATATGGATATTATAGTAAGCTACACACTCCCTTATGAAATGTCATTTTATCACTACCATGTCCTCCTTGAAAAATATTTACTCATTTCTCTTTACTTTGTCCATATGACAATTTTCAGTTTATTTATCAAATATTTGTTAATCTAATCATTGATATTTGGATGCTCTTGCAATTTAATGTCCCATTTACTCATCCATTTTTT
>VDFB02073300.1:0-13835 GCA_007258455.2 Sequoia sempervirens
GTCCTCCTAATAGTCTTGTTAGTTTAGATTTATTTCGGTATCACTAGAATCATAGTTGATTTGTGGTTCAGATTCTTGTGGTTGGGACCCTGACCCTTCACCTTCAATTAGAGTTGGGGTGTACTGGTGTATTACATCAACCTCTTTATCCCTCTAGAATTCATCATTATAAATGGTGTGCCATTCATATTCAGCAGAGTCTATGTCAGAATTGTTCTCCAAGAATTTTTGAACTATTTTCAAACATGCTTTTGAGCCTTCTTGCAATGTGAAGATAGTGCCATGTAGTTGTTTGGATGTGTTTTCTTTAGTGGAAGTATCCTTAACCTAAATCGGTTTCTCTTTTTTGCAGCAAGTTCGCGGAGGTGAATGGGTTCAACTACTCCTTCCTTCCCTTTTCCAATAGGACCTTTGTCATAGCCCATCTTCTGCATGATTGAATACCCTTTTCCATATTTGTCTATGGGTAATTTGGCATTAGAGACTGCTTCTTCTTCATCTTTATAGAGCCAATTTAAATTTACGTATCCTTAGGATCTTCCATGGGGAACTTTTCTTTGATGAATTGTCCATTAAATTTTGTGATTGGCTCTGTTGGTGGTTGCTTTGATGTTGATATCACTGATATTTGATGTTCCATTATAGACGGTTGTCCATGTGATCGAGGTGATGTAGGTAAATTGGCAAGACAAAGAGAGTATTCTCCAATTCCATGATCCTTGAATTTCATTTTTTTGTCAAAAGTATTGGTCAATTGACTAATTTGTGTGTCAATCTTTAGAGAGGTACTAGCATGAGCTTCTCAATTATTAGGAACCAAAGTATCCTGACTGGCTTTTATGTTGGCACAAGTTTGAATATTGGAATTATCAGCAGGTATCATGATTTCCTGTCCATCATAAGGAAACTTAAGACATTGATGATGAGTTGATGGGACAACTTGCATTTTGTGGATCAAGGATGACTCAACAAGATGTTATATGCAAGATCAACATCGATTGCCCGACATAAAGTATTCTTTATAACATGGCCTCTAATTGTGGGATGATTAGACCCTTGGATGCTCTTTCTTCATCATCGTAGCTTTCAGCGGTAATCTTTGGGTTTTGAAATCAATGGAGTCCCTCGAAATCCACAAAGCCTTAACCAACTTCATGGTACAAATGTTCAAACCAACGCAGCCATCTATTAGAACTTGTCTGATACGAAACTTGTGAATCATGACTTCTAAGTACAATGATGAATTATGGGGATGAGTTATGGAAACGTCATCTTTTTCAAAGAATGAAAGGCAAGTGGGTGAGGACAAGTGTCCTACCATGGCTTGAAATTGATTCACATCCAAGTCAGTGGATACATTAGTTTCAACAAGGGCTTTTTTGAGAATTTCTTTATGGGCTGGAGAAATCTTCAATAGTTCTAGAATAGAGATTTGAGCGGGCATTTTCCGAAGTTGATTGACCAAATCATATTGATGTTGAGGTGGAGGTTCAGTGGTTTTTGAAGAGGCCCCCTTTAAAACAACTTTAGCTTGCGCTCTTGTTGTTGCGTTTACTTCTTTATATTCCACCTTTTGGTTGACTTTAATGACATTCACCCACTCATCATCTGCGTAAAGATGATTGATTATATGATCATCATTGATATGATTCACATTTTTTTCAAAAGACTCACCCTTTTGATAATTGGGCAAAGGGTTGCGAAATGCTTGGTGGTCTGCGTTGGTTTGTTGATTTCCTTCTATTGTGATGATGTCATTGTCAATTAAGTCTTGAATGGCATTCTTCAAGGCTTGTTAGATATTTGTGTGATGACCTTTGCACCAATGATAATCACACAGTATGCCTCATTCCATGATGGAGGCTTTATTAATCGGGTTCATAATTTTGTTGAGGTGGCAGTAATGACATTTTTGGCCATCAACTCTTTAAATGCGGATTCTACAGATTGACCCAGTGGAGTGAAAGTTCTTCTATTCGAGAAGAATGAAAATCTTGGTGGATTTGAATTCAAGGTGTTCCCTAAAGAATTGTGATTGTTACTGGTTCCTCGGTAACCTTGGTTATTGGAAGTCCCTTGGTTGGGAGTGGAGTATTGATTTGTATTGTTCCTCAGAGGAGGAGGATTATTTCCGTGATTTGCAATGGAGTTGACATTGTTGTTGCGAGTGTTTGGAGTGCTGAGGACAAATGGCTTGGTTGAGGCATGATTCGCATCAACAACACCATCATTCACCATGTTTTTGTTGCGAGTCCAGAATTTGGACTTGTCTTGATTATTGTGATGGTTAGATGAGCTAGGATTTTCTTTGTCATGTTTGATTATTCCTCTTTTGACCAAAGCATTTTCAATGGTTATGGCATCTTCAATCATTTTCTCAAAAGAAGAAGGACAATGTAAGTTCAAATGATAGCTCATCTCTGAATTTAAACTGTTAATGAAAGTAACCATCTTTTCCTTTTCAGGAACAGGACGTGGATATCTGGCAAACATTCTTCTCCATCTCTGAAGAAATGTAATGAAGGATTCACCAGGTTTTTGTGCAACCTTGCAAAGATCTATCATGGTGATTTGGTGTTGTATGTTGTAGGTATATTGTGATATGAATAGGTTGATCAATTCTTCAAATGTCTTGACGGGAGGTGTAATCTTAGATAGCCATTCCATAGAGTGTACCCCAAGGCTCCTTGGAAAAAATCACATCAAGTAAGTGTCTTCGTGAGCGAATTCCAATGTCATGTTTATGAAGTCTCTAACGTGATTGATTGGATCCGTTTTCCCATTATAGCGATCAAATTTTGGCATTTCACAATGCTTGGGAAAAGGAATCATGTTTAGACTTTGATCGAAAGGATAAGGACAAATGTCCTCGAGAGTGTATTTCTTTGTGGTTGTTCCCCCTTGTAATTCCTTAACTTTTCCTTGAAGTGCTTTGATTTGTTGGGTCAAAGCACTAAGATCAGAAAGGGGTGTCTCTTCAGGTTTATTTTTCAAGTTTTCAGTATTAAAGTCATGAGGCAATTTAGCCCCTTGTTCGGCTAGATAGCGAAAATATTTTTCCTTATCTCGCTGCAAGATATTTTCAATGGCTTTATGGAATTTTGGATCTTGTTCAACCTCTCTAAGACATTCCTCATCTTGTTCCTCATCACTATCTATATGTGTTTTGTTCATGTCTTTGTATTGATGAAATGGATTTTCTTCTCTATTATCCATATCTTTATCAAAAAGTGGATTACGATTCATGATGTAAAGAGGATTGCTGCTTTCACCCTCTTCTTGAATATTTTGAGTATGTCCTTCTTGTTGAATTTCGTCCTTCAATTTATTGAATTGGGATCTTGTGAAGATAGGCATATGATTTTGAAAATTTCCTTCTAAACTTAGATCCTAGTTTTGACAAGTGCAATGATGATGACCTGATAAGATGCAGAATCTTATGATATAATCAAGGATGTTCCTAATTTATTGATTGTGGCTTCCAATTGATGAAGGATTTCAGAATCCTATTAGGGAAGTTGAACCAAAAATTAGAAAGTTGTTTGAGAGATACACTCTAAAGTTTTGATCTTGGTTTCAAGAAAGGTTCCAAAATCACTGAAGGATTTGATTGGGATGTGAAGGATATTCTATGAAGGTTGTGGTATGTTGTCAAATTCAAGAGGTTATTAAGATTATGCCATTGTGATAGATCTAATCGGGATAATAAGCTCGAATCTAAGGATCTACAAAGATACCCATCGCTGAATCCTCTAACAAAGTCTTGGTATTTGTGAAGAACCGGTAGTGAAGTAAGACTCCATCAACTTTGTACAAGAATTTTCTTGCCATGTTGGTTTTCTTGTATCCTAATGGTTTCTAGGTTTTTTATCCTTTAGACACTAATTTTGGGAAATTTTGTTGATCTCTAATCTCTAAGCATGGGAAAAGTATTGGGAATGTTATTGGACCAATGGTATGAAATTTTTTTGAGTGATTTCAGTTGTTGTTCTCCATGTTCATTTTGGATGATCTCCTTATATGAATTAATGTGATGGAAGACACAACAAACATTTTGGAAAAATATTTCTTTTTAAGGCCCTATACTAACATGAAGTGTTTGATCAAGAAAATGTTTTCAACAAATGTTTTCATAGGTTTCGCACATGAAAAATAATTCAGACAGACTCACTCTTAATGCTCAAGTAGGTCATTCTAGTAATCAATAGCCCACATCTTAGAATTAAGGCCGACCACATAGTCAGTAGTCAAATTTAAGGGCACTCTTGTTTTGTCTTTTCCAAAGCGCCGCATTCTTAGAGTTACGGAAGTGGATACCGGATCCCCCCGAGCAAACCGGCCCTTGGCAAATTATATGGTGAGTGTCTTGGGGCAGATTCTTCCTCCCATTAATCGGATTATTAGGAATGTTTGGCAACTGACTCGGCTAGCTACTACACTAGGTTCGTAGTAAGGATTTCCGTTCAGTGCAGCAATAATAAACTCCCTCAGGAGACCTCCCAACCTTTAGAACAAAGGCTTTGGGGATGGTTATCTTGCACACTACCGGAAAAAGAGGGTTTCCCCAAATTTTCTTTAAATTTTATAGTGGGGCGGAATAGCCTGGCTTTGGCTTGAACCCACTTGAGTCGTTCCTCTTGGGTGATTACTTTTTCCCACAAGAGCAGGCTCTCTAAAAGGTTTTATCAAAGCTTAAAAATGCATAAAATAGAATAGATGAGTTTGAAATTTTGATCACCCAGTTAAGGGGAGAGCATAGGCCTATCACCGTTTAAATCAAAGCAAGCAAGAGTTCACTTTTTAAGCCCAAATAAATAGTTTTTCTATGCTAGGTGAAGATATTGCTTCACAAAAACATGGAGTTCTTTTTAGTCCCAAAATAAAAGATGAAGTGACTATCCTAGGATTGATTCATTCTTTCCATTTAAGTGACTATCCTAGGGTCGCTTGATTTTTTTAATTTTTTTTTAAGTGACTATCCTAGGATTGATTCATCTTTTAAAGCCCTTATCACACGGTCACGGATCCAACAATCCTTACTTAAATTATAGATTACAATTGCGCACTTTAATAGGTGTTGCAGATGAGTTACAAGCTGCCGCAGATGAGTTACGGCTACGTGATGAGTCACTGCACCGCAGATGAGTCACGGGTGATGCAGATGAGCTACAGTGCCGCTAGATGAGTCATGGGCACTAAACTGTGTGACTTGTGCCGAAGTGTGTTTATTGGCGCTAATACGTTGTTTTAGCCGTAACCTGTCAAAAAAAACTTGCAAAAAGATATTAAAATTGGGGCAAGGGCCCCATGGTGGGTGCCATTTTATGTGTGTATGAAATATTGGATCAAATTAAATGAAAATCAAACACATATTAATAAGACATTAAATCAAGAAAGCTAAAAAGAAACAGAATAAGCAAACCGTTATCGCAGCTTCTTGAAATTGTCTTATCTTCCTCTAACTCCAGCATTTTGTTGGTTTCCAAATGGCTCTTAGATCAGCAGATCAAGCTCAACAAAATGACAGCATGAAGAACGATATATAAAATGCATATTATGCTAAATGCAAAGCTATACAAAATGAAAGTATGGTTGTGGATGTCAAAATGATATGATCATGCCAAGATGAAAGTATGGCTATGTAAAATGCTGCATGAATGCATAGGTTGGCGAGGTGTATGCACAATGTGTGTGTAAGCAATGTGAAAGCTTGGATTTGCACCCGCTTTTATAGAGTTTTCGAACGGATTCAATTGGCTGATTCAATCAACGGCCCGGATTAAGCTTGTTCGAATGGACGGTGGGAGATTTTCGAAAGTGGAAGAGAAGATGGAAGGTTTCCCTTTTCTTTCAATTTTCGTCATTGAGATCCGAAGGGAAACTTCCATTTCGAAGGATGAGTTGAGAATTTGGAAGGGTGAGTTTAGCATGAGTTAGAAATTAAATAAAATATATTTATTTAATTTGTATGAAGACAAAAATGGAAACTCACATAATTAAATAAATCATATTTAATTATGTTTTAGAAATGAATTAGGGTGAGGAAAATATTAAATAAAATATTTAATATTTGAATTTGAGGATGGAAAGAATATTCCATTATTTAAATATTCAAAATATTTAAACTTTAGAATAGTATGATAATTAAATATAAATAAATTGTGAAAATTTATTTAATTTAATTAAGCAGAAGGTGAAAATGTGAATAATTAAATAAAATTATTTATTTAATTAAGGTAGAAGAATTTAGAAAATGAATGATATAAATAAATAAATGTTCTATTTATATGCAGATGATCTTTAGGGAATTAATTAAATAATTCATATTTAATTAAATAACAAGCTTAATCATGACCATTTTTAGACGATACAAGTACCATTCACTACTTTTTTTTTGCAGTTTTAGGTACCCTTTTGGCAGAAACAACCTTCTGGGTAGTTTCCCTAGTTTGGGACTAGGTCGCCCAGCCTGGCATAAGTTTCGCAGTTGCCTTAAAAATCAATTTTTTTAGAATTTCAAAGATATCTCTAACTCCAAATACCTCATAAGTTTCCGTGATGCATAGCTTTTGTTTGTTATCTTCATTTTGTCATTTATTGCATTTATTTTACTTTTCTGCATATCACGTTGTGTTTTCAAACAAGTTACTTTTCTTAGGTTTTGCATCATTAGATCACTTCATTTTTAGATCAGAGCATTTTAACATCATAATTAGGCATAATACATCTCATTTACATTAATCTTGAGTGTAAACCCTTTCATTTTGGACCCCATTCATTCCCCTTTCTCCTTTTAGGTGAAAAACCCTAGGAGGAGCAAGGCATTATGTGGGCAATCCAAAATCATTGTTTACATTTTGGTGAACCTACCTTTTGAACATCCTTAATTTTGATTCCCATTGCATCCTAGGTTTCATTTGCATTGCACTAGGTATTGCATTGTTTAAATTGCATCCTAGGGTTTTAAAAAAATTGCACTAATGAAAAGCTCATTTTAGCTTGCATTATTGCATTCCATTTCATTGAATAATAGTGAAATTCTACATTTATAGTGTGGGTTTGCATGACATAGTACTAAACACATTAATGTTCATCAAATTTTTTAGAAAAACTTAAAAAATCGTGCCCTAATTGGACTAATTCACCACCTTGGGCGACTTAGTCCTAATGTAAATTTTGCATTTTTGTTTTTTGCATTATGTTTCCCATTTCTGAAATTCCTGTTAGATTCAATCATTGCTCTGTTTTTGTACAATTATTTATTGTTCTACTCGAATCATTTGCATCTATATTGTTTACTTTAATGGAAATCATAGATAGGATTAGATTTTTACAATGTTCATTTTCAACATTAGTTCCTAGCTCATTTAGATCAGATTCATCAGAAAAAACAAATAAAAACTTTACAACATCAAATGAACCAATCAAAATGATGCTTCATTTTAGGACAACCATATTATCCAAACCTCTTAGTAAGGATGACTTGGATAGATTAGATGAAACCTTATAAGGTTTCCTCTCACTAAGTTCATCCACTAAGACTTGTGATGACAAACCTAAACCACTTAGTGACAACTTATCTCCCAAACCTTTTAGTAGTGATGACTTGAGTATGTTAGATGAAGCCCTTGAGGACTTCATCTCATACAATCCATCCACTAAGGTTTGTTGTGAGCAACAAAAAACAAAAGGTGTTAATGTCATTCAACCTCAACTTGTTCTTTACCCACCTTCACATCAACCTCAACCTCCACCTAAACCTGAGTTTACCTTTATCCACCACAACATGATGTTGTTGCACAGACACACTACACTAGAAATAATACACAACCACAACCACCTCCTCCAACATCCTTACCTTTACCAAATCCTATTTTTTCTAGTGCTCCTCACCTAAATTCACACCTTAGAGCATATGATCTCATCGACCAACTTAAGAATATGCCTGCCAAGATATCCCTTTGGGATCTTCTTCAAAATTCACCCAATTATCATTCAATGCTCCAAACATCCTTACAACAACTAGAGGTTCCTCCTGGTACAAACACAAATGATGTGGCAGCTCTTCTAAAAGGAATAAATACAACTAATGTAGATATTACCTTTCATCAGCATGAGCTCCCTTCATTAGAATTACAAAAGCAAAATGAGGCTTTTATGATTATTTCCCAATATAATACAATAGGCATTAAGAAAACCCCCGTTGACAATGGCTCTGCCCTCAATGTGTGTAGTGTGAAACTCCTCAATTGGTTACGTGTGGATAAATCACAAATTAAACCTGATTCCTTATCTATCAGAGGACAAGACAAGACAACAAAACAACCGCTCGGTATAATCACTTTACCTATAATAGTCAAAGTGGTTACCTTGCAAACTCCTATTCATGTCATGCCCTATTATCTTGCATATAATCTTCTCTTGGGAAGGCCATGGATTCATGAGATGCATGTGTCACCTTCAACTCTTCATCACATAATGAAATACATCTATAATAAAAAAAAAGTATATCAAGTTGAGATAGACCCCGAGCCTGAGAGTTGTTTGCAACTTGAAAAAGAAACAACAAGTCCTCTTACTACTTTTATTCCAACCTCTCATATTGACCCTCTTGAGACCAAGAAACAAGAAGCAGAATCCATGTCTAAATTGCTAGATGATGATTGGGGAACATTGGAATTTACTCCTTCATTTATGGATGAATACATAATTACCTGCAAGGAGGCAGAACAACAAGAACAACCAATAGTTATGTCCACTCATAATTCCAAAGAATCTTCCCCTTCCTCTATCTCACCTCCCTTGGAAGAAAACACATCTTACACAACAAATTGTGATGAGATAGATTATCAACAACCACCCAATCCCAAGGAAATGGAGAGACTTTATGGATGTGGTTACGAGCTTATGAAACAATTGGGGTACAATGGTAAAGGATGTGGAAAACATGAACAAGGCATTCGTGTCCCTATTGAGCCTAATACACAAGACATAAAGACTGGTTTAGGATATTCCTTTTCTAAGACAACAAAAGCAACTCAACGACCCTCATTAAATATCAACACCATCACATGTAAACCAAGAACTACACTTATATGCTCAAGCATCTTGAATTTCTTGATATGAATTCTCCACCATCTTGGGAGTACGTTGAAAGTGATGAAGCCTTGAAACAAATGTTAGATGCTATTGATAAACCATCTTCCTCTGAACGAAATGTTACCTGCACTATGATAAGTTCCAAGCCAGAAAATATCGATGATAATGAGAAAACCATGGAACCATACAATCTTGAGTTTCCTAAGTCGAATGCACTCCCCCTAGGAGATACAATTGATATACCAATGGACACCAATGATATAGAAAAGGTCATTAAAATTGGGAAGTGCCTTGATGATGAATAACAAGAGGTTACTACACTTTTACTCCATGATTTTCTTGAAATTTTTGCTTGGAAATATTCCGATATGCCAAGAATAGACCCGATGTAATGCTCCCACCACAAACCCAAGAGAAAAACACTCTAGCAACTGAAAATGGAGCAATTTTTTTTTAAAGTGTAATGTCACACGATTGTAAATGAATATAAACTTACATACTATCGTATGTCCTCTAAGGTTCACGACTACATTATGTAGTTCCCATTATCTAAGTTAACAAGAACCATAAAACATTTTAGTAACCAATTCTAACATCAATTAAAAATCACATCTACACATTACATATAATCAAGTAATCCATGAGATGCAACCATAATATGATCACAAAAGATTAAATGATTCCATCCATTCCACTTTACATATATACAATAACAGTGAATACATAATTCCATCACATAGTAGAGTTTACATTAGTGTACATCTTAACATTTACATTCAATTCAATAATATCTCCTCGTTACAAAAGATGAGTGTACATCAAGCAAGGTACAAGATACATCAATTGTGATACAATACAAATGCAAGGGTAACAAATCCCAAGTGTCAGTACAATGTTGAAGTCTTCAAATCAAGAGAATTTGCCACAACACGTACAAGGGAAGGGAATCCAATGGAGAACAAAGCACATTCCACCCAACCGTGTGGAACCCAAAGATCCACCCCCCATGCTAGGAGACAACAAAGGGTCCCACCATCACTGACAAATAAAGGAATATAGACATCACAAGGATAATATGACACACAAGAGCAAGTAGCACAACCTCAAACAACAATGACTATACTTCTAAAGGAAAACCACATCAAAGAGAGACAAGAATCAAGAAGATACTTAGTTGTCATAGGAGGAGTGTCATCACATAATTTTCTATGGGTTACCTTGGTGTAACCTTTCTAGGCTACTGGACCCCCATCTTGGGTTACCCTAGCTACCTCTACCAGTCATCGGACCCCTATACAAACTATGCGGGTTCAACATACCTTCTAGTCGGACCAAGCAGTTGACCTTGTCATTCCAGGCCTTCCCATCTAACCTCAAGTCTAAACAAGCGCTTAAGCCATGAGAGGCATCCATTATCTTTATTTAATGTGAGAACTACCCAAACCCCCTAATTCTTTTTAGGTTATCACTTGATTAAACTCTTAGTGAGTTACCCTAGAGCACCTTTGTGTGTTGGACCCCCACTAAGAGTCACTCCCCTACTGACAACTAGGAAACCAATAAGAACATAACCACTTGCAAAATCCAAACTCAAACAAGATCACACGGTGAGGCATAATCCCTTCCCGCTCACAAGTTCCATAAGATCAATCACATAGGAAAATATATTGTGCAAGGTAAATGACCATCATAACCATAATCAAAATAAAATCTCAATATCAAGTTAAACAACAATCTCCATCAACAGACAAATCTCCCTAGCCTCTGGAAGACTCTAAGAGTTGTTTCGTAAAACAAAATAGTAATGAACAAATCCCACAATTTACTTCCGCATCATACCCATTCACCTAATTCACATAAAAAATTCAAATACTAATAGCAAATAGATTCTAGAATGGGTTGCAAGGAATCTCATTTCATAATATACAAATAATCATTTAAGTTGGTACTTTCTTCAATATATATACTACTTTGCTTATCTAGTTATATTTATTTCAGTCTTGACCAGGAAGATCTATTTACTATTTCCACATAGGTTTCAGCCATAAATTCTGAACAATAGAAGAGCAACATTTCTTATACATATATTTATTTATATATACATATAAATAAATTAACAAATATATATACATACTTTTACTTAAACACTCTCCTTATACCAAACTCGAGCTCCTAGTTTCTGTTATGAAGTCATTCTTAACACATATATGAAGGTTGGCTACAAATTACTTCCTATTGGCAGTGACTCTTAGCATTTGGAGCTATCTATAAACACATATGCTAATCCCAAACTAAAAATCTTTTTCCTACATAAAAAGTACGCCAACTCTACGATAAGAGCACGACTCTTAGGTAACTGATTTATAGATAAAATGTAAACATCATACATTGAAGGATAAATAAATACATAACAATCGACATGCATTAAAAGGAATGTACAGTAAAACATATAACTCTTAGCTAACAACCATAAAACTCGGCTAAGCCAGAGAGAGGACGATGAACAATAAGGAAAGATATCCTACGAGTAGCACTTGTCTAGCTGGAGATTGTAGTAAAACACCTAACACTTCATATTATTAACCAAGTTTCATTTCTAGAAGAGGGAGAGGGCAGTGGCCTAACACAAAAACCATTGATTCAAATTTTGACTTAAAAGCTGACTTCGTGCAGAGTTGATGTTAAGGAAATTTCATGCGGTACAAGAATAAATCCCACAGACGACTATAGCAAGGAAAGAGTCTGAAGAGGTAGAGGGAACTACGCCTTAAATTCCTTGGTCGGAAGAGCCAAACTAACCATTTCAAAGGCTTATAAAAAGGTCAAGGCTAAATATGCATTTCTCATCGATTGGGATATCACACAACTTCAACTTAACATGAAAGGGCACCATATGTACCCTAAGCAGCAAGGCAACAAATATGAGAGAGGTGCGCTAGTTAAGTATAGGGGATATAAATAAATTTCATAGAACCAAGTTTGATTCCATCAAGATATGACCCAAATGAATAACGAATGAGGATGTAATGAGGATTTCCAACTGTCATCGCTTATCAACACAAGGTATCGACCTGAGTCTCGATCCATCTAATGACAGGAAGAGCTAAAGAACTTTAGAAGAATGCAAAGAAACCTCTTCCCAAGCCGAGGTATAAACAATCCTATAGGATGCAAGAAAATATATCAATTCCTTATTCAATATATTTAGGGTGGGCTTTGATACAAGCTACAGAGCATTCCATCAATTTAAACGAATCATACAATAATTTCAAAGTAAAATAGCAAACAACTGAAGAATGACTAATAAGCTATAGAAAGATTGAAAGCCATATGAGTAGTAGAGTTTTAGTTTTCTAAAGATTTGCGTCAGATATGTATTATCCTTTAATAGTTATGACTCCAAACACAATGTTTCGAATACAGAGAAAACAAAATTACAGGGGAATACAATTCCTACAACTTTTCTTTTAATTCAGAATTAAATACTCAAGAATCAACGATTTTCAATAGGAACAGAGCATAAATGGAAGAAAATGGTGGAACCTAGAGTGTTTTGCATAGCTGAACTAGATTATGGTTGCTGGATTCAAAACCTAAGCTCCAGCTCTAGCTTCTTCCAAATTTCCACTCTATAATTTTAGCAACTCCAAATTCTTTGAATTCCACTGTCACTGTAAAACCCCAAATCCAATTTTTTTCCAATTTTTTTTTTAGAAGTTTTCAAGAAAACCTCCAAAAAGGTTGTTCACGGCAAGAATCCCCCATCTAGTTTTGCATCCGAGAAAAATAATCCAATTTCCCCTATGCAGTTAACTCCACTCCCTTTATTTATTAACCTCCACTACTTTAATAATTACCTTCTTCAAAACTGCCTCCCACTTCTAATTTTTACTTAATTTATTTTCTCTTTATAAATTTAATTCTATCTTTAATTTACATACAATAGTCCAATAATCAACCATTAGTTTATTAATTTATTATTTTAATTTCTCATAAAGTTTGACACAATATTAATATTAATATTATTTAATTTATTTCTTTTAAAAATATTAAATCTTAATTCATAAAAATTAAATAAATACTTTCACAACATTTGTTTTGATTTAATTCCTTAATTTAATAAGGCTTTTATCTTCATTAGTCAAAGTCTACAATTTTGACAATTTAAATTTAATGAAATAATTGAACAAAACACAAGTGACAAGCATGACTCAAAGATCGAACAGTCAAACAATACCAACCGAAAGCGAAACAAAGGTAGAATGACAAAAACAAAGACAAAACAATACAAACAAACCTTACAGACGAGATGTGACATTAGAGATTCATCCTCGATGAGGACAATTGCTCGATGTGGGGGACCTAGTGCTACCGCCAAAAAAACAACTCCATTGGGCTTTGGCATGCTCAAACCTGATAATTAGGTGGATTCAATTCCATGTACCTGCAACCTGCAACAAAACATATGGTTGAACAAGTTCATAATGAAAATAGTTAGTCACATTGTGAAGGGAAAATCATAGCATCACAAGGCACTTGCAAGCGAGTGATGCGACCTTGTTCCCCTTCACCAATACATAATAATTGATATCAAAACATGATAACACATATATCCAACAAACACATAACATCATATCCATGACAACTCATATAAGCAATTAACTAATCTGCTAACCATGATATAAATAAGAAACATCAAATATCACAATGCCATCAAATATCATCAAACTAAGCAT
>VDFB02073301.1:0-47100 GCA_007258455.2 Sequoia sempervirens
TCATCTAAGCATGATAAGACGTGGATTTAATAAATAAAAGTAGCAATTTGTTACCTTGAGTAACTTGTCTCTTGGTGTTCATTCAATGAGTACAGGAACTTTTGCTCTGTCACTGTAAACGTCCCCTTTCTATTGATAAAAGCTGTGAATTTTGAGATCTATGCCTCTGCTTAAATTTATTTGTATATGTACTAACATTGTTTTCAAATGCATGACTGGTAATAACACATATATTAAAAAACTTCGAATCAAAATACACAAATCATTAAAAAAAAAATATTTCCCTCTTTGGCTTGTATTGTTACAGATAGAGCTTCTTTTCAATGATCATATGTATACCTCACATATTCCTAGCCTAACTGTATTAACTTAGAGAGTCTTGAGGAATTGCCAGAAGAGTCGACTATTTTCATCTTTGCATAGGCGTCCATTCTATTCTACACTATATTATTGTTCATATGTTTGTGTAACTTTATTTATAAGCATTTGAACACATAATGCTTTACAATCATTGCAACTTGCAAGTGAATCCAAAAAAAGTTTGCACATATACAAAGATCAGATAACAGATGGCTTAAAATATGCATATATTCAATCTTTAAAATCATAGAATTGATTGGTATGTGTGGAATGCTCATGGTCTACTGTTTGACTGGGAAGTTTTCCGAGCATTTGAAGACTAAAGCTTTTCCTTCGGCTTTTTAGCACTTACTTGGATAAACTGTTTTGTATAGTCTAAATTTTATTTGTTCCTTGCATCAAGGCAGGAATACTTATGCATTTTCTCGGAATGCTTTTAACCGGAAGCATTGCCCAATCACATTTCGCCGTTTAACATATTACTTATTTTTTTGTATAGTTTGAATTTGGAGAGCTATTTTTAATATTGGAAAATTAGCATTTATCTATTTTCCTATTCACTCGAGTAGCTTTATAAATCATTTCTGTCTTAAAAATCTGGGAAAATGCGAATGCATAAATTGATTAAATAAATTTAAGCAAAGGCATAGTTTTGAAACTGGCGGCTAGAGGCACGTAATCCATGAGTGCAGATTAAATGCATTAAAATATCAGGAAAATGCAAGCGCATAGATTGATTAAATAAATTTAAGCAAAGGCATAGTTTATAAAACTAGCAGGTAGATGTACGTAATGCATATATACAAATTAAATGCATTAAATGGCATCTGGCTTGAGGTGAAGGCGCTGGAATGGCTTGGTGGCCACATGTGGCTAGGGTACTTTGGTCATCTAATATAGGGTTAAGCCACTTGCTATGCATCTCTATTACTTTGCGTGTGTTGTTCTTGAGTTCTATAGACACATGTTCTAAGGAAGAGTTTGCAGCAACTGAGCAAAAGATCTTATAGTTACAGAGTCCAGATCCACAAACGAGTTACTAGAAGTGATAATTTGTTGATTTTCAGAGTTTCCTTACATTGAAGTTCATAATGAAGCTGTGTTTCATAATGCTTTACTTGGACTATCACTATCACTTTGTGTGTGATGTGTCGGTGCATGTATATATGTATGCATGTCTCTACGTACATATGCATTTATCTATGTGCATATCTATGTAAACATTTGTAGATGCATGTATGCATATGTCTCTGGATATATCTATGCATTTATGTATTTATGCATATATGTGTGTGTGTATAAATGCATCTATGTCTATATGCATGCATGCATGTATGTTTACATCCATACATGCATTTATATGTGTCTACATGGGTGCATCTGTGCATATGTATACATATGTATATATATGTGTGTCTATATGTCTTTTCTACGAAAGAGTTTACAGTGACAGGGAAAAGGTTGTCATGGTTCCAAAAAGGGCACTCCTAGACAAGTTACTCTAGGCAATAAATAGTTATTCTCGTCAATTTTCTTTCATTTTAGAGTCTATAGGCAAATTGGGTTTGAGAGTGCTCAGCCTGCACTAATCTTCATAGACTAGTTCCTTGGATGAACAATTGTCTTTTGTCCAGTGTACAATATGGGAGCTTAACGATAACTTAGTGCTTATGAGTCCTCTAAAAATTGCATATCTTCAATTACTGCAGAACTCTTCCATAGTGCAAGCTTTAGAGCCACTATGTTGTTAGCATGTGCTATAATGGAACCTTTGAAAGAATATGTGGACAATGTGTAGAGAAAGCTTTATAAACTGTCAGGCAAATGCAATTTACAGATATAAGCCTAAACTCCACAATTGCTTTCAGCTTTCTCGTTGTCATTAAAGCATAAAGGAAAGAGGGATGTTTCCAAACTTCTAATTTATGTACTTTTGAGTGATAATGCACCGTATTATTTAATGAATCAAATAATCTTAATTAATTAATCTTCTTTTCCCTTCTATCATTTCATATCTAGTTAATTAGGTAACTGTTAAATAGTATTTATATTCATAATAATTAAAACACAAATAATTATAACTATCCTTGTGCACATTCGACCGATCAATCAAAGTCAATTAATAAATCTGATTCCACCTGTTTATTGATAGTATTCGTATGCAATTTCCTTGAAAAGTATTGAAAAAGAGGATTACTCAGACACCAATAGGGATTCTCATTTATAATGTTTGTATCCAAATCATCTTCATTGAATAAGATGTCGTGGCATACATTAATTGGATGTATCTCATCATCTTTTTTATTAGGATGCCAATAACCTTGGATTGTATTTCTCCTTCAGTGTATCTTAAAGAGCTTATGGCACCATTGCAATAATAGAATTACACCAATGCATAAATATGCAAAATATGTTCTATATTATAAGGTTCACAAATAACAATAAGTATTTTAAAATTATAAAATGCAATTTGCATTATAAGCAACAAAAGTTCTTACTTAGGTTCTTTATTGTCAAAATGAATCTACATAGGAATTTTGTTTTCTTTTTATGAATAACATAGTATATGTCACTCACTGTACTCATTTGTCTAGACTGTCCTTGTAACAGCGATCGGTGCTTTCAAGTCTATTTAAATAATCCTTTCTACATTGTTGCAAGTATACTTGATCATCCAATAGCACATTGCAAGGTCAGCTTTCCAAATTGTGTTTTTGCTTTTTTTTGAAATGCAATTAAAATTCTTCAATATAATGACTACCTAAAATTTTGTTTAATGTTTTTATTTTGCGATCTTGTATTCCTCATATCTCTTGTTCCATTTTCGTAGACATGTTACTATTGCAATCAAATGTGTAAAGCACTTATGTCCAAAGAAATTAGTCACAAGAGCGGCAATATGTTACACAACCTTCTGTTATGCATTAATAGTAGTTTTTGAATTGCATTTCAAGAAAACCAAAAACTAAATTTTTATTCATATTACTTCATCTATAGCATTAACAGCTTTTACAATAATTATTAGACACATTGAGTTCAGTGTTGAATAGTTCTATTGTTCATGTCATGACTTCAACATTTCTTTTCTTATGTTGCTTAGCTTTTATAGACCTCTATGCTCTTCCTTGATATTGTTATGCAATCAGTGGTCTGAACATTCAAGATATTGGAATACTATGCCCACTTCTACCCCACAAGACAATGCATATATGTTTCTTTCACCCATTACATGTCAAATTGCATTACCTGACAAAGTTAACATGTGAAAACCAAAGTGTCCATTATGAATACTTAATGCATTCCATGGGACCACATTTCTTTGAAGACTTTGTTTGGACAGTTCGCTTCCCTTGTATATGCTTCCATATTTTGCATATGTACCTGTGAGCACATTAACTATAACAATTCACAAAATTCCTTTATCCTTTATGCTTTCACTATAGCGAAAAAGCTCAAAGCAATTATAGAGCTTAGGTTTAGAGAACACGGGCTTACAGAACACAAAAAACAACATACCCAAAGTAATAGATATGCATAGCAAGTGGCTTAACTCTATATTAAATGTCCAAAGCACCCTTCCCACGTGGGTCCACGAAGCCATTACAGTGCATTCACCTCCAGCCAAATGCCATTTAATGCATTTAATTTGTATTCATGCACCGTGTTCGCATTTTCCTCATATTTTAATGCATTTAATCTGTATCCATGGATTACGTGCCTCTAGCTGCCAGTTTCAAAACTATGCCTTTGCTTAAATCTATTTAATCAATTTATGCATTCGCATTTTCCTGGATTTTTAAGACAGAAATGATTTATAAAGCTATTTGGACAAATAGGAAAATAGATAAATGCTAATTTTCCAATATAGAAAATAGCTCTCCAAATTCAAACTATACAAAAAAATAAGTAATATGTTAAATGGCGAAATGTGATTGGGTGATGCTACCAGTTAAAAGCATTTCTGGGCAAATGCATAGGAAAATTTAAAATGGGTTCACAGCAAACAACTTTTGACTCTGAATCCATATGCTTTCTTTGATTAAAACTAGTAGTTGAAGGTACATAATTCATTGATCCAAAATCAATGCATTCAATGGCATCTGACTAGAGGGGAGACTGTTTGGATTGCTATTTAGTCTTTCAATATATAACAAGGTTCAAGGAGAAAACTCTCATTATCGCACACATTGACATAATTTTGGTTCCAAAGCTCTCTTCATGGGACCGCTTTGAAGTAATTAAAAATACACAAACTTTACAGGGCTCACATGCATCAAGTAAAATGGACAAGATGGTTTCTACATAATTCCTATCAAACGCAGATTAAACCTTCTCATTTCAACAAGAAATTTGAATAGATAATACTAAAAGTAGTTTAAAATATGAATTTATAATCAAAGTATAAGAATGCCTTAGCTACAATTGCAGAGTTTAGGTTTACATTGTTCCAAACTTCTCGTTATGGCATAGGTTAACAACACATTGGTTCTAAAGCTCTCTCTATGTGACACCTCTACAGCAATTGAAGATATATAGTCTTTACGGGACTCATATGCAGTGAACAGAATAGACAAAAGGGCTTCTACATAATCCCTTTCAAACCACATTTCATGGATCCAGATTTATTCGATGACTTTTGTCAAACAGTTCACTTGCCTTTTGTATGCTTCTATTTTTTGCATATGTGCCTATGACAACAATTGCTATGACATTTCACAAAATTCTTCTACTTACATGCTTCCATGCATCCTGGCCATAGGTACACATATACATTCATCCATCTACACTACAATACATGCATGTAAGTATACATGCATGCATAGATATATGTATCTATGCAAATTCATATGTAATCCATGGATATTTCCATACATGCATATTTAAGCATTTATGTATTCAACTATGCATGTATCTATCTATCCATGTAACTATGTTTCTATGTATTCTTCTACCTATAGTTGCATCCATGCATATATGTATCTCTGCTTCTATGTGAGTGTGTATACAGGCACCTATCCATATATGTGTCAATGTATCTATGGATACATGTATTCATACATACATGTATCTACATATCTATGGATACCATGATGGATGTCCACATCCGTGTATCTATTGATACATGTCTCAAGTAGCTCATTTCTGGGTCTTGACTCTACAACAACAACATATCCTGTGACTACACAGATCTCCAGAATAACAGAACTGAAATGTTCAAAGTAATCAGAATGCATCTCTAGTTACTTAAATCTATATTCCATGACAAATCCACATGCCATTTAATGCATTCACTTTAAAACACAAACAACAAAACAGATAAATACCACTTTCCAAATAAAAAAAATAACTTTTGAAACATCAACTTCTAGAATTAAATACCAATATGCACAAAGTGATCATATTACCCTAACTAGATGACAATAAGGCACATGTTACCTATGCGATCTAAAATCCAAAGATACTAAGATATGCAATTGCTTATTGCCTCAAGCACTGAGTGCACTTGATATGCATTACCATTTGCATTTTCCTAATTTCATGATCTAAAAACTCAAGGATCTCAACACCTTGTTGTGTACGACAAAGAGTAACGAATGGGCCTTGAGCTTTTCTTCTGTACATCTATCTAGACAATCAGCCCTATGATGATTTTATAAAGCATAATCAATAACAAACTGGCAATTGTTGCACCCTATGATCAAAGAAATGATGACTTCATAGACTTTTTATTCCATTCATTTGCATTTCCAGGCTTCAATATCTTTTTTCCCTGTTTCAAATACACTTAATAATCTACTTATATCTTGCATTTAATTTTCTTTGTAGAACTGAAAATCGTTAAATTCATACCATTTCCACTCCATTCATTTTCAAATTCAGGTTTCCATATCCATATACACCTATGCACAAGTACATGTTATCCAACATATTAACACACACATGGTTTCCTAGTGCTAATTTGTGGATTGCCTTTCATCAACAGTTCAAATGTACACAAGGATAATTGTAATTATTTCTTTGTTTTAATTATTATGTCAACATGTACGATGATTACATGTACACATATATACATGCATACCTCTATGCATGCATGCATAGATAGACTATGTTTCATGGGATTTTAAAAGTGTTCAGTTGCTCTCTATATGCTTCCATATTTTGCATGTGTGCCTATCACGACAATAACCACAATATTTGACAATACCCTTCTATCCTTTATGACAACACTTTTCTTCCAAAGCTCTCTTTATGGGACAGTCGTGCATTGTCTCCGAGACTTGGATGAAAGATTTCAATGGATAACACCTAAAATGATCTTAACTATGATTTTATAATCAAAGTATCCAAATGCATTGCAGCAATGCGACACCCAGCTTCCATTTAAGATGTACAATGAAAGTAAACAGAAGGAAAAATGCATTTGCTTCAAAGTTTATAAAGCAATTTCAACACATTCTCTAGCCACTATCCAGAATATGGTTTTCTAGCAGCATACTCCTTGAACCTTCTTTAGGTCTTCTTGCTATTTTGTTTATTGACTTTGATTGAACGGTGAAAATGTGAAATGTGGCCAAGGATAATTATACTTATTACTCTCTTTTAGTTCTTATATATTCAAAGACTAATAAGAAATCCAAACAGCCTCCTCTTTAGTCAGATGCCATTCAATGCATTGATTTTGGATCAATGAATTATGTACCTTTAGCTATGCTTTCAAAGAATAAGTTGACAGTGTGTTGCTTTGAGCTTTTCGGTTGTCATGAAAGCATAAAGCATAGAGGGATTTTGTTAAAAGTCATGTTTATTGTCCTCATAGGCATGAATGCAAACAATGGGATATGCATATATAAATATCTCTTTCTCTTCATCTTATTATGTATCTGTGTATCCATAGATGCAATCATGCATATATCGACTTATGCATATATCTCACCATCTCTTTGTGCATCTATCTATATATGTATGGATGTATCTACGGCTACATGTATACATCAATTTATGCATATATGCACCTATGGATAACATGCACACATCCATGTATGTATGCATCTATCGATATGTTGGATGGATACATGTATATATGTATCTATGGACTCATGCACCTATGTATATGTCTTTGTCTCTTCCCATTTGCACATGCATACATGCATATTTCTACACATCCATGTATCTGTACAACTCTCTCTGTAACATATCTACCTCTGTCTGTATACATGTGTCTGTGCATCCATCTATACATGTGTGCATGTAATACATGCACATTTGCATTTGTGCACCTATACTGGCCACCCATGGCCGCCAAGCCATTCCAGCACCTTCCCCACGACCCAGATTCCATTTAATGCATTTACTTCAATTATTTTAACCTCTCTATGTGTTCGCATTTTCCTGATATTTCAATGCATTTAATTTGCAGTCATGGATTGTGTACCTCTACTCACCAGTTTTATTAACTATGCCTTTCCTTAAATTTATTTAATCAATCTATTCGATGACTTTTGCCAAACAGTTCACTTGCCTTTTCTATGCTTCTATTTTTTGCATATGTGCCTATGACGACAACTGCCATGACATTTTTCTAAATTCTTCTATTTATGTGCTTCCATGCATCCTGCCCATAGGTACACATATACATGCATCCATGTCTACTACAATACATGCATGTATGTATACATGCATGCATGGATATATGTATCTATGCAAATTCATATGCAATCCATGGATATTTCCATACATCCTTTCATGTAGCATATGCATTTGTATCTATATGCAAATATGCATGGTTCCATGTAGACATGAATTCATTTCTCTATCTGTCCATGTACTTCTTCCTTCTGTGTATACATGTGTCTGTGAGTGCATCCATGCATATATCTGGGAATTGCTCTATGTATTTCTCTGTCCATGCATTTATTGTTTTCTAACGCATCAGCATTTGCATTTTCTTTGCTTCATGAGCTACCATATTTATTGTTATCATTTTGTCTTTTTTTACAAGTTTTAGGTAATGCTAATCCGTCTTGATGTATCTGTTTGCATTCCTACTAGAGACGGTCTACTCACTCCAATGGTTACATATAAGATATTCGCTGCTCAAAAACAAAATGTACATATATTTCCATATTTTAAATCTACATTAGTTTGGGTGATTTCTAAGACATAAGTAAGGTGTTTATAGAAGCTTGTAGTTAGTTTATTATCATCCTATTCTGAATTGTGCTCTTCTTGGAAACTTTGAGAACTTGTGTCTTGAAACTGACTCACTATTATCAAGAATTTGTAGTATATTTCTTACTCTATTGTTTTATTGTGCAATTTGATTCATTACAAGTGGTATTACACAATAATATAGGCACTATGACGACAAGTAAAAATGATATATGCTATTTTAGAGTTCATTTTAGGAAGTGTATATCTCTCTAATTTGATAAATATTTTATTGGTTTTCCAATATTTTTGAAGGTCATATTCAAGTTATTGCAATTTAAATTCTAAGGTAATATCCTTAAATATCATTATATATTTATATCTATTCTTCTCTTGTCGCATTTCGAGGAAGCTCAAGGATCTCGGAACCTTGTTCACTACGAAGGAGAGTGAGAAATGGGACATGAGTCTTTTTCCTGTGTTTGTATTGAGACACTCAGCCCTATGATGATTTTCAAAAGCATAACCAATAACAAACTAGACATTCTTCCACCCTTTGTTGGAAGAAATAATCACTTCATACCCTATCAATTCCATTCATTTCCATTTCTACCCTTGCACGTTCCTTTTTCTGAAATCAAATACATTTCAAAATCTATTTATATGCTTGTCTTGGATCACACAAATCTGTTGCATTCCCTTTTTCATTCAATCCAGCTTCCTCATTCAAATTTTTATTTCTTGCATTTAATTTTAAGCGTATAACTAAAAAATGATAAACTCGTAACATTTACATTCCATTCATTTTCATATCGACTCTTGCATATCCTTGCCTCCCATATCAAATACTTTTCATAACTTATTAATATACCTTATTTGTATCTCATCATTCTCTCAATTCCCTCTCTTTGTTCCACATGCATAACTCATTCTTCTTTTTTACCCACACATATCTCTATCTATCTATATGTCAAATGTACCTTTATCCATCACAACAAAATTCACACCATACCAAACAAAGAAAAAGATGAAAAAAATATCAAGGTTATGTAATTAAACACTGAGGGCTTTCAAAATAACTATCATAAAATATTCTTGTATTCAAGAGCTCTTTTCAAATTGTTTTTTGTACATCTTGTTTATTACAGATAACTAAGAGCACGTGTGACAGTTTCTTGGAGGCTAAAATGTATCATCAGATTTAGCAAAGATTTACATGTATACATGCATTCATATGCATCATTAGATATCCTTTATACACTTGTTCAGAAAACAATAATGTATATGTTTCAAATGCAAATTGTTTCTGACATTTCTAACTTTATGCACATAGGCATATATAGATTCTTGTTTACGTACCAAATTACATGGACACATGTACACATCCATGCATGCACTAATGTTTACATGGATCCATCTATTTATGCATTCCTTCCATATATGCATTGGTGATAAATAGTTCATTTTCCCTATTTTCTTTCATATGCTACTGCAAATGCAAGTTGAGTCTCATTGTGCTTTTCACTCTTCTATGCATTTTGAGCACATGGATACATGTATACATGTATACATAGATGGCTCAAGCATTCTTACAAATCTTTAAGATTATTTGTATTTAATAATTCAAACAAACATATACTACATTTTTGCTTCCTGAATCACATCATAAAGTACATTTTCTTACTGCAAATGTATACATACACACATGTAGAAATACAAGTATTCATTGCTATATCTATCAAAAAAGTCCATGCATTTTTTATTTTCATAGTATATGCATAATAACTTCTACTTTGTTTTCTCTTTTCACTCTTGTATCCTTAAATATCATTTTATATTTATATCTATTCTTCTCTTGTCGCATTTTGATGAAGCTCAAGGATCTCGGCACCTTGTTCAATACGAAGGAGAGTGAGAAATGGGACATGAGTGTTTTTCCTATGATTCTATTGAGACACTTAGCCCTATGATGATTTTTAAAAGCATAACCAATAACAAACTAGTCATTCTTCCACTCTTTGTTGCAAGAAATGATCACTTCATACCCTATCAATTCCATTCATTACCATTTCTACCCTTGTACGTCTTTTCTTCTCAAATCAAATACATTTCTACATCCATTTATATGCTTGCCTTGCAATCACACCAATCTGTTGCATTCCTCAGAACACACACTTACAGACGACAAAAACAACACACGCAAAGTAATAGAGATGCATAACAACTAGCTTAACTCTATATTAAATGACCAAAGTACCCTGGCCACACATGGCCTCCAAGCCATTCCAGCGCCTTCACCTCGAGCCATATGCCATTTATTGCATTTAATTTGCATTCATGCATTACGTACGTCTACCTGCCAGTTCTATAAACTATGCCTTCACTTAAATTTATTTAATCAATTCGCCATTTAACATATTACTTTTTTTTGGTATAGTTTGAATTTGGAGAGCTATTTTTTATATTGGAAAATTAGCATTTATCTAATTTCCTATTCGTCGGAGTAGCTTTATAAATCATTTTTGTTTTAAAAATTCAGGAAAATGTGAACACATAAATTGATTAAATATTTTAATGCATTTAATCTGCATCCATGGATTACGTACCTCTAGCCGCCAACTTTTAAACTATACCTTTGCTTACATTTATTTAATCAATTTATGCGTTCAAATAACTGTGCAAATTCAAACTATACAAAAAAATAATTATTATGTTTAATGTCATAATGTGATTGGCCGATGCTACCAGTTAAAAGCATTCCGGGTGAATGCATAAGTATTCCTACCATTCGATTCATTCTCATATCTACGCTCACATATCCTTGCCTCCCATATCAAATACTTTTCATAAGGAATTCATATACCTTAGTTCAATCTCATCATTCTCTCAATTCTTTCTCTTTGTTGCACTTACATAGTTCATTTTTCTTTATTATCCTTACATAGCTTTATCTATCTATAGCTCAAATATACCTTCATCCATCACAACAAAATTCACACCATACCAAACAGAGGGAAAAATGAAGAAAATATCAAGGTTATGCAATTAAACACTGAGGGCTTTCAAAATAACTACCATAACATACAATTGTATTCAAGAGTTCTTTTCAAAATTTTTTCCTACATCCTGTTTATTGCAGATAACTAAGAGCACGTATCACAGTTTCTTGGAGACTACAATGTATCATTACATTTAACAAATATTTACATGTATACATGCATTCAAATGCATCATTAGATATCCTTTATACACTTGTTCAAAAAACAATAATGTAATATTCTTTTGTTTTGATCATAAATGTTTTTTGTATATCTTTTAGATGCAAGTTGTTTCTGACATTTCTAACTTCATGCACACAGGAATATATAGATTCTTGTTTACGTACCAAATTACATGGGCTCATGTACACAGCATTACATGCTTAAATGTTTGCATTGATCCATATATTTATGCATTCCTTTGATATATGCATTGCTAATAAATAATTAATCTTTCCTGTTTTCTTTCATTTAATACTGCAAATGCAAATTGTTTCTGACATTTCTAGCTTTATGCACGTAGGCATTTATAGATTCTTGTTTACATACCAAATTACATGGACACATGTACACATCCATGCATGTATAAATGTTTACATGGATCCTATTCCTGTGCTTCCCTTCGATATATGCATTGCTAATAAGTAGTTTCTTTCTCCTATCTTTTTTTGTTTAATACTGCAAATGCAGCTTCAGTCTCATCGTTCCTTCAAACTCGTTCAAATGTCGGGGATGCCTTTCACTCTTCTCTGCATTATGTGCACATCGATCCATGTGTGCATGCAAACATGTATACATAGATGCCTTGAGCATTGTTACAAAAGTTTCTCTGTCAATAATTTCAATGCAAAGTGCTATAAACATGTGAATAATTTAAGTGTAGCTACATTTTATCTCAGCTAATAAGGTTCTCTATAACATTATTGTAATATTTATTTGACTTTTTACATTTTAATAAATCAAATTATTGCATTTTATTCTCATATGCAAACTGCTATAGACAAAACAACAATACACAAAAAAAAAAATTATTTTTTGTATCTTTGCAAATTATTTTTTGTTTAATATATATACACAAAAAGTATATATTCGTACTATGTAAACAAGATTAAAATCTTATTTATAATAAAAACAATAGCTCCCTAGGGATTCATCTAACAATTTATTGTAATATAATTACATTATTCTATACACAAAAATATGTTTTTGTACTACATTAACAAAATTAAAATCTTATTTCTAGTAAAATCAATAGCTTTATATAGAGCTAAGTTTCATATTAAATTAAAAAAAAGATTAATTCATCTTCAAAAAGTTTACAAATACACATTACACTACCACACTAAACATAATTTTATTTAGAAATAGACATTGAAGCAAAAAAAATAAGTATGGTAAACTTTGTTTGAAAATGCATATAGATATGTCTCTATATGCAATAATGTGGGGACATGTAAAAAATGCAATATTTTTTGGCCTTTCGACACATGTTTTTTCCAAATTGTTGTAAATGATATTTGATGCTTTCAAAATATTCCTACATCAAAATTTAGTTCAAATTGAAATGACTAATGAATCTATGGGCCAAAAGGTTTATTAAAAATCAAAATTAAAAATTGTGCAAATGCAACTTGAGTATCCTTGTGCTTTAAGACTTGTTCTGATGCCGACAATGATTTTCACTCTTTTATGCATTGTGTGCATGTGGATACATGTATACATGCATGCATGTATACACAGATAACTCAAGCATTATTACATACATTTAAAATTACTTGCATTTACTAATTTAAACAAAACAACAATACATTTTTCTTCCTCAATAAGATCATAGAAGATGTTTCTTGTTGCCAATGTGTACAAACTCATAAAATTACAAGTATTCATTGGAATATCTATTAAAAAGTCCATGTATACATGGTGCCCAAATATACAATTTTGGAACCATATTGCCCATGGACCCTAAACATTGCACGCACTAATGCATCATTGCAAATTATTTCAAACTTTCCTACCTAAATTTAATACATTTATATTCCTATCTCCTATCTAATTCCTTTTTCACTCATAGCTAGATGTTTTTTACCTCTCGGCAGGAACTCGACGCTTGCGTCACTTGTTTCAATTACATAATGTTTTCATAGTTTGTGAGGGCTAAACTTGTTGACAATATAATGAGTTGTTAAGAAAAAGTCTTATTACTTTTTATTTAATAAATCAATTTTCTAATATATATTCTATTATTGAAGGTATTTAATTAAAAATAAGATCATTCATTTTTTAAAATTCATATGGAAACAAGTATTGACATATATTTTGTATAATAAAATAAACATTACACAAATAAATATATGATTATGAAAAAGGATTAAATACTTCTTTCGTATTTTTTATGTGCGCATAAGCTTTAAGAAAATTATGTGAATGTATGGATGTTCAAATATGCAATCTTTCATACATGACTTACAAAACTTTCTATATAAAAAAGATACTGTTATGTGAAGATTGTAAATCTTGTCATCCAAAAAGATGAATTTATGTTGAAAATTGCAAGACCTTGAGTCTAACTTTCAAATATAAAACGTTACATTATAGGTAAATTTATTGCACCTCACTTAGGTCATACTTCTCCATTACAAAAGTTAGTACCTACAAAGTGTCAATTCAAAATTCATTCACCAAGCTCATAAAACTCCAATTTTCCTAAAGAGGGATTCCAACTAAATCCAATCCATATGAATAATAACTAGCCAATTAAATTGACGCAGGAGCATTTATGTTTACAAGCAATCTTGTGTCAACCAAAAAGATTTTCAGTTTCTAGTCCAACTTTTGTTTTGTTTCTATTGGTTTTTGGTAGTCTTTTACTTCTGAAAGAAATTTTGTCCAAATTGAAAACATCATGTTGTAGAAGCGATTAATGAGCATAGATGCAGTTTTAACTTGGTGAAAATTGGTGGAAAATTGACCAAATTATAGGTGGTCAAAGGTTCTGGGTGTTTTTGAAACCCACGATAGCTCCAACAAGTTCTTAGTTCCTTACTTAGCACTGATGAGTTCCTAGTCAATGTGTAATCTTTGGTTTTTCTCATTTTCAACTAAGTCACTTTTGATTGAATAGTTTTTAAAGGGTAGCAACCTCTAATATGGTGTTTGGTGTTGAGTTATCATTGAGGACGGAAACTTCGACAAGGATTGACCAAGAACCACAAATTGGTGTTGGTGTAGGATCTCTTTGAAAAATCTAATGGGGTGCTTGGTGTTGGGTTCCCTAAAAAAAAATGACACAACAAAAGGGTGCTAGTTCTTATCAAGGTAAGAATCCTTGACCAAGTGCATGGTGCTAGGCTCCCATGGAAGGTGAAATCCATAAAGAAGTTAGATTCAACATTTAAAAAGTTCTTAAGGATGTAGGAACCTCCATCTCTAATGAAGGGTTTGGTGCCTAATTCTTAGTAAGGTTAGGACCCTCTACCAAGTGATGAAGCTTAGCATGGTTCATATTGAGGTAAGAACCCTTAATCAGTTGGTTGTTTTCAATTCCCAATGAGGTTGAAACCTTTGATCAAAGTCTACATCAATGTAAAACAAGTTGTAGATTTTTTAGAAAGAAAGAATTTTCAATGAGATGGTGAGTTTTGAACCTTTACAAGTGAAAGAAAAATAAAAGCATGTTAGATGGTTCCTAACTAGGTAGAAACCACTAACAGAGGTGGTCAATTATTGGTACCATTAAAGTGGGAACCCCCAACATGGAAAGGCAACGAAGACTTTAAACCTACAAAGAAATTGAATGAAAGGTTTGGGATGATGATTGAATTGTCTTCTTAGGACAATTGAACTACCACACTCAACGAGTATATTAGGAAGGAAAGTGACATTCTTGAGGTGTTTTAAAAAATAGAAAGATAACAAAAATTTCAAAGCTTAGAGAAGAAGCATTTCAGAGTAATCTAGGATTGGAGCACATTGATTGGAAAAAAATTTAGGATAAATTATTTATAAAGTATATTAGTGATTTGAATTAAATAAGACAATTACTTTGAACTAATTTTATTGTATTCCTAATCATACTATAGATTTGAAGTAATTTGATTATAATCATGAGTAACTGGATTTGACGTATGAATAAAAATTTAAATCTTATTATTCATATGTAAAAAAATTTGGTTGTGGTTATGTGATTGGGATGCCTTATATGACCCCCCATCATGACTACATCATAAATGCAAGTCCACAAATTGAATAACACACACAACCAATCAAATGTAAATCCACATATCAAATAACTTTGGTAGATGAGAAAGGAATAGATATATAAATTTGATATTTCACATTGATCATTAATAACATTAGTTTTCTTTGAAGATCCCTTAAATACATTTTTTTTTTGTATATATTATGATAATATGATATTTTGTTTATTAAATTTACAATGGTTTTAGTTGAGAAACTTAAAGTTTATCAAAATTCATTGGGTGTAACATTTTTTTTATGATACAATCATATAATATTGTTAGCTATTGACATCATAAATAATACAAAAGAACACACACAATGCAAGAGATTTTATGGGATAAGAAGCCCCGATATCTAATATGTACTTAAAAATATAATAAAACTTGATGTAGAAAAGCATGGTACTACACTCCTTACATGGAAGAAGCCATATTATGTTATATCTCCAAATTAAGATCCCAAAGGCATAAAATACTATTGAAATCTCATTACAATTATATTCACCTCCTATGTGTATACATACTCCTTATATAATCATGGAGGAGCAACCCACTAGTCTTAATACAAGATTTCTTATCACATAAGCTATAAAATTACCCTAATAGTGTGAAATAAAGTAATGTGTGACACATATCAACATCTACATCACCCCTTAATATCATATGTCTAAGTGCCAAATATGTCATCTCTAACATTGTAAGGTCAAAATTTGCATACCCTACAATATTGACATTACAAGATGACCTCATATTTGATATATTTCCCCCATAACATGTGTTTAGTTCATTTAACTTGACCTTGACCTTTACATATTCTTAGGTGTTAGCTTGGTTTTGTGTTCTTGTGTGTCGAAGTCTTCTTATTTTTTAATATGTTCTATGTGTTCTTGTGATAACTGAATGAAAGCGAAATGGGTGGTCCACCTTTTGGGAGATGGAATTGGACCTATTTCACACTTTAATTCATTAGGAAACCTAGATCCCTCAACCAAGTGGGTTGATTGAGGAATGGCTAGGGAATTCCTAATGTAATTGGATGGGGGTTCACCATTAAATGAAGCTTCAAAGGAGAAATGCAAACACGTATGCGCAAACCCTAGAAAATTGAAAGCATGAAATCATATTGACAAATAGAATGAAACAAAAAAGTATCTGGAGGAGTGAAGAGGCCAAAACAAGGTCTGTAAACCCTAGAAATTGATGTCTCAAATTGCACCAAGACTAATATGCCAGGTAGGGCAATTTAGTCCCACTCTAGGGTTTTCAAGGCAGAATCTAGAATCTTCTAATGATTGATTAGGATCTACAAAAAGATGACAAAAATGGGTATATTGGGACTAATACGCCATGTTGGACATATAAGTCCTATTATCAGGGTTTGGCTAATACTTATGTAGCCTCTAGTGATCTTTTATAGCTTCCTTCTTGTTCGATCTTCAAGTCTAAAAGTCTAAATTCTAGTCTATAGGTGAGTTTCCATGAAGATGACAACTTCTTGACGAATTTTGCAACTTTTCCTTCAAAGGATCTTCAAGCTCCAATTCACCTAGATCTTCAAACACACATCAAGAGAGAAAAATGTTGTTTTGTTAGGGAATGGGGGTTTGCCTTGGTCAAACCCGTTTTGGTAATTAAACCTTGAAATGAAATAGAAAAGCATAAAGGAATTATGAATGAACAAATGCTATGTTGCAACTCACCAAACCCTTGAAATGAAGGTTGCAAACTTGTTTGAAATGGCTTCAATGGATGTGCATCTTGACTCTTGATTGAGTGCTTGAAACTTTTTCTTGAATGCTTGTTTGAATTATGAAAATTACATCACAAATGTTAGCTCACAAACACACATGATGCATGAGGACTTTGACATGATGCTTGAATCTTGAATGTAGCTCCAAATGCTTAATGATTTGCTCTTGAATGCTCTTGATCTCATAAACTTGCCTTAGGAATGCTCTAGCTCCAAATTCTTGATGATTTGCTCTTGAATTCTCTTGATCTCATAAACTTTCCTTAGGAATGCTCTCTTGAAGATCTTAGATGACTTGAAAAATTCCTAGGATAAATTATGTGAAATAACCTTGTATTTATACTTTTTTTGTGCCTAATTTCCCAAAATTACAATGTACTACAAGCCAACATTTAAAAATTGAATCTAAAGATAATAAAATCCCGCCGAGAATTTGAATAAAAATAGGTCCTAGGTTAAAGTGGGACTCATATGCCAGGTTGGGCGTATGATTCCTAGAGGCTTAAACCCAAGACATAGACTTCGAGGAATCTTATGTTTAATGTATCATTTGAAATCAGGACCCAATTAGAACACAACCAAAAACATTAAATTATGATTTGTCATTTTATGTCAGGATTATCTTTAGAAAAATGCATTTAACTAGGCTTGTGGATGCAAAATAGGACCAATTAAGGCATAAATAAGCCAAATTTTAATAGGGAGGGTCCAAACAAGTGTGAAAATATAAAGGAATACATTTTTCTACACTACAATAACATTTTCCCTTTTTTCATGTTTTCGACCATATTGTACTTGGATGTCAATGCAATCATACAAATGTATGTACAAGTGTTCTTTTTACCTGACAATATAGTTGTATAATGATTATTTCTTACAAAATTGGTAACTCGCCAACTTCCACGATTTCTCATCTAACCATTGTGTGATCCATTGAATGAATTTGAATTGTCACTTTTTCCTCTTGTATTCTTTTTATCTTCCTCCACCATACCTCTCTATCACCCATGAATTTGATTTAAATTTCACAAGAATTATACAATATTTTTTAGTCTTTCTTGAGAAAATTATAGAAATAGTATTTTTGTGAGCTTGGACATTGATATTCTTAAGCATTTTTATTTCTTGGTTAAGTTCTTGAGCATATGAATTGAAGAATATTTACTCACAAAAATTGCAACTTCTACTCATCAATCAAAGGAGATTTTTCTCACAAGTCTCCTTTGTCCAAGTGATATTTTATGGTTTTCCATTCATTCTCTTTTTTTCCAAATATTTGTCTTATTGTAATTTTGTAGCACATTTAGATATTTCCATAACATTTTTGTTGTTCTCATAGCTTCTATTATTTCTAGAAGGTTATGAAATTTCTTGCATTCTTTGATTTATCTTTCATTTTGTTGGCACCTTTGGGATCCACACCCTCTTTTACCTCCATATACACACTAGGGTATTAAATCCTTGTAGACTTGGGACCTTTATTTGTTTTTCTTCAGTTCTAGATGGGCCTAAGACTTCGAGCACACACAATATCATATTTCCTCATTTCATTGATCAACTATGTAGATCAAAAGACCAAACTAGGGGATTGACCACCTTGGCAAGCACACAAATAGTCACAACCTTCTTAAACCAAAAATAGGTATGTTATGTCTTCATAATCGCACAAAGATTTTGTATCTTCATCCCTTCTTCTTCTTCTTGACAATTTCTTATTGTGTAGACAATACATATCTTATCTAGAATTTTCAAAATTTTGATATATTCTAAGAAAATGATGTAGAACTAGGACCACAATGCAAATACTAGAGAACAATGCGAGAATGCTATCATTTGTACCAAGCAAGTTCTAGATTCACTTTCCATGTTCCCTATTATCTCTTATTTATTGCTTGATAACTAATTTTTAGATCATACTTATGTAGTTCTAATTTTCCTTGTTTTCATTCCCCAACTAGGTGTTTTTATTAAGTAAACATAAATTAATTATTTTTAAAAGCTTTTAGATAAGGCTAAACACATTTTGAATTTTTGTTAAACAAAAAAGTAATTGTTTTGTTTCTTTAGTATTATCTCTTAAAATATATTAGTTGCAACCTTAGGAAAACATAGGAAAACCAACTTTTACCTTGTAACATATTTTTTTCATGTCTTAAGCATGAAAACAATCCAAATATTAAGTCTTATTCAAAGAATTCCACACATGATTCCATCCTATTGGGTACTTTTACATAATTATACCTATCACCAAACATTGTTTTACATTTTATTATTCTAATCCGATTCCATTCACCTTTGATGTTATTCATCATTTGTTGTCATGAATATCAATATCAATTGATTATCTAATTTCATATATTTATATTTTAGTTGATCCTTTAATTCCCTGTGGATCCATGGTGATTGCTACTTGGATTCAATGTAAGTTGACACTTGTTCCTTTAATCCTATGTGTAGTTATAGTCTTTTCTCCTCCAATTCCATATATTACAATAGTTTGTTCTCCTCGCATGAATACTACAATATATTTGTGATTGTTTATACTCTTGATTATGTACATGCTTATATGATGCACCAATAGGAAGTTTTCAACTGACTTTGAATCCTTATCCTCCACTAACTTGGATTCTTCAATATTTTACACCACTTGTTCATTTCGTTCTAGAGTAGAATTATTCATTTATTCTTGTTCCTTTTAATTTATTTTCTTTTACTTTGTATTTTAATTCTCCATTATATTTTTTCATATTCATCTACTTGCTCTATCTTAACCTTTCTTTTGTCTAGTTTATGTGAAATATCATATAAGATTACCTTTTATTTGTGTGTACCAAAGCCTTATGGATGTCTTTGTAATTTTTCCTAAAAGTATTTAATTGATTATATCTAATAAAAATATCAGTTTAAAATATTAATAAAAACATTTTCTAATAAGCTTCAAATATTCAAAAACATGAACATTCTTGTCATTTGTGAGAGTCTCCTTTTATATTAATTTCTTAGACTTATAATTTTTGAGTCACATCCACATGGATTAATTTATACATATTGTAATGGTTTTAGATACAATGGATTTATTTTTTCAATACATCCATGAAATTGAAATAATTAAGCTTTATTTGTTTAAAGCTAAATCACTTGAACTAGTATCCTCCACTTTATACTATTTTTCACTTTCCTTATCTTTGTATTTCCTTCTCACTATTACCGTAATCATAATTATTTTATCATTTCCTCCTCATCATCCACATCCTCATTTTCTCCATATTTCACCTCATATCTATTTGAAAAAATAATGTTTCATTTCTTAACAAGCAAATTTATTTATACCCAGCGACTCATACCATCTCTACATTTAAGCTACATTATACAACAAAATTATTTCTCTCATATCTTAAATTCATAATGCAATTTTTTAACTACAACCACCATTCTCTTGCATGATCACACTTATCAAACCTAGGTACTCTCTCATGAGGAGGTTCGAACAAAAGGACTCCATGTAGCTCCACAAAACTACAAAGTTGAGCAAAATACACCAAAAACCCACAAACCAACGATGAAAAAATCTTGCAGGATACAAGTGCTTCACAGGCCTTTAGACCTACAAAGAAGGCATTGCCCCAAGTACTCTCTTATGAAGGAAGCCTAATGTAAGGGGGACTTCGTAGAGTCAGACTGGAAAGAAAATTCACAAGCGTACCTGCAAAGCAACATGTTAATCCACAAATAAAACATGTTAGAAATAAAAAAGCAGCCACATAAGAAAACAAGCAGACAGTCATGTAGATAGTCAAAAAGGTTGAAAAGATTTCAAAAGGGTCCCTCGGGAACCCTTCAAAAGAATAGGGGTCCACTCAAGGGATCCGCTATTTGAAAGTGAAAGAGTGTTTTTTGCAAATAAATTCAATCATTAAGGAATCCTTTAGAAGGATGTTCACTTCATCAAGGAATTCGAAAGGAAGAAAATGCCCCTTTGCTAAGGGAAGGTCAAGGCTTCTCCCATAGGAAAAGTTGCTCCCTCCTCAGAGGAAAGTTCTTCAAGTTTTTTTTTTTGCGAACCCATGACGAAGGAAACATTTTCTGCTAGGGGGTCCTTGTTGAGAATGCGATTTTTGAAAAAAGTTGCAAGGATTTTTGAGAAAAGATTATGTGACATAGATTTTAGGAACCCAAAATGCTAGCTCTCTTTCTAAGATTTTTCACCTAAAAAGAGAGAGATTTAGGCTCTTAAAATGCTTATGCACATTCAAATTAGGATGTATGCTATATGTTATGATGTAAAGGAATTAAGATAAATGCAATTGATTGATTAAAATGATCTAAAATGAATATTAAAGTGCAATTTAAACTATGTTTCAAAACACCCTGTGATATGCAAACAACTATGAAAGATGAAGAAATTGAAAGAAATTTGTAGAACATAAGGTACTGGGTCAAATCTGAGTGCACCTAGATGTTGTATGAGCTTTTTGGAGTGTCTAGGATGCTGATGAATTTTTTTGATTTTTCACAGTGGGATTCATTCGCCAAGGGTGGTGAATCAGTCCTCCTAAGTTGTTGAAAAAGTATCGGGAACTAATTTCTGATAGCCGGGAGTTGATTTCTAACAAAATCCAGATTTTCATATTTCAAGTGGGACTCATTCACCAAAGGTGGTGAATCAATCCTCCCCAAGATTTATGGAAAATCAAGAGACAACACTGCTACTCCAGATCTGACAATGTCTGAATATTAGGTTGTCAGGGTCAATTCTGCAGAAAATGGACATAAAACACTCAAAATGCTTGAAAAGATGATGAGTTGACTTGAATTCCACTTTTCAACACCTTTAAACTTGTTAAATTTGTAAAACAAAGTTGCAAATACACATGCACAAAGGGGGAAAATGTTGGAGGGTTAGTGAAAAGGGGTTTGCCTTGGTCAAACCCCACTTTGGTAATTAAACCCAATAGAAATGAATGAAATATAAAGGAAATGATAAATGAATAACATGCAAGTATTACAAACCTTCCAAATCCTTGAATATGTAAATCTGAAGTGATGTCAATGGCTACTCCAAAGTGCTTGAATTGATGATGTAGAATGCTTGAGTGCTTGAATGAGAAGATTGCTTGAATTGTGTTAGGACATGGAAAATGAGGTTAAAATCACATATTTATACAAATCTTGTGCCTTACTATCCGTTCATACCTCATCACAAGCCGACATGAAGTGAATTTGAGTAAAATTCTGAAAGAAATTTTGAAATATTTTGAATTTGGGGCCAAGGGGTACTCATTCGCCACCCTTGGTGAATGAGTCCCACCTGGACCCAAAACCAAGTGTTGGGAAAAATGTTATGTTTAATGTTGTTTGTCGGGATAGGACCCAAAAATACACTTAATATAAGCATATGAGGGCATAAAGAGACAAAATAAAGCATGGGAAGGGTGTAAATAGTGAAAATATGCCTAGAAAAGCATGAAATCTTGTTACAAGACTTTACAACACTTCAAAATAGGACTTGTTAATGAACAAAAAGGTGGTTTTTAGGTGAATTGCATTAAATAGAGTGTAGAAGAATGTAGAAATGTCTTACAACACTTCACAACACCTTCACAAGACATCATTCTTTGAATTTTAACACCAAAATAAGCATGTTCAAGCCAAGATACATCATAAAATCAAAGCAACATAGTTCCAACACTATGAAACAAGACCTAAAAGACCATGAAAATGAAAAGGGTCCATTTTTTGATGGCACATTTAGCCCCCACTTTATTGAGAGAAACTTGCTTCCTCACACTAAAGTAGCCATGAACATCAATAAGAGGGTTCAAATGTAGTTACGTTAGCAAGATGGAATACAACAAACAAGGAGGATGATCAAGCCCCCAGGGTGAAGATCCCATGACAAACTAGACATAAGGACAAAGGAACACACAAGTGTTGAGAGGAATTGAGTGAAGCTTCGATCATCAATCCAACTAGTTGTGAAAAGAGATCTAGGTTGATTATTTGAAAAAGAAAGAATGTGTACTCACTCTAGGGCCAAAAAACTAGTTATCCGCAGGGTGAGAAATCCCAAAAAGTAAGATACATATGCTAGTTGGTATTCACTCACAAACACGCAAAAGTGGCTATGGGGAAAAGTCATGCCGCTAGTTGGGCTTCCCGCTCAACCATGCCAAAGCTATACCCATTCGATAACTTTAACAAGGTGCCACAAAGCCAAATAAAATGAAAATGTTGGTTTAAGTTTCATAAAATAAGCAAAATAGGGTGGCACCACAGGCATGCAAGTTGTGTTATGGAAGGTGGCCAAACAAATAAGACAGCTCCACAGGCATGCAAGTTGCGTTATGCAAGGTGTCTGAATAAGAATGTTATGTGTAATATGTTCAAAGGAGTCTTGTTTAGTTTATGCAAGGTCAGTCACTTAGGGAATATTGTGTCTAATGTCTCCAAAAGAGGACCAATCAAAGAATAGTATATTTGCAACTTAGGGGATGCAGTGCATCGCATCAAACCACCAAGAGGAATGCAATATGCTAAGAAAGATCACACTTATGAAGGAAATCACACCCAATGTCATCCACAAAGTGACAAACACATCACGTAAAAGACAAGGCTTCGCTAAGAATGCAAATAAAATAATGGTAATGTATGCCCACCACTTTAAAGGAATTGTTACACATCGTTCTATGAGAAATTACGTGAAAGTAGAGAAGAGGAAGAAAGCAAGACATGAGAGCTAACTCAGAAAGCTCTATGCCAAGTCATATGTTTCAAAGTTAAGTCGTGTCATGTCCAGATGGAGGAGAAAAGCAAGGAAAGAAGGGAGTTGCCCCCCAAAAAAGAAAGCACACCAAACACATAAGGGATCTATGGATTTGGGGTCAGTATTGTTGATGAATGATAGCTTAGGTTAGATATAAACGATGACTGCTATAAGCATCATCATCGTTTATATAAGATCAATTGCTCTTCATATTTAATATTTCTAAAATAAGTAAAATTGAATTTTATAATGCATGTATAAAATCGAATTTAAATAAATGATGTTCAAAATACACATTGAATAAAATTCAGAATTCATATAATATATATCCGCCATGTGTGAGGGGGTATATGTGTTAAGTATGTTTAACCGAATGATAATTGGTTGTAAAGGAAACTCGCACGCCCAAAGGGACGCGTCCCTTGAGTGGACATGTTTCCACGTGTGGAGACACATCCTCTCAAGAGACGCATCCCTTGAGGGCGGGTCTCCTTACATACAAAAAGGAGTTCCACTCTTGATATGCAAACATCAAAATTTATTAATGTTCTGCAATCAGTACCTTCAACATTAAGAGAAGAAATCTGAAATCGTCTTTGACTTAGAATTTCGCACACAGAATTTCAGACCTTAGTTTATTCTTAGATTTCTAGGATCCTATTTGATAAAGATTTGATTACATTTACATGGTATCAGAGCCATGTTGTGTGAATCCAAATCAAATCTAAATATCAAATTGTTCAAGAAAATTTGTATTTTCTAGAATCAAATTCACATCACATTCTTCATAATGTCAAGTGTGATCAGATTTGAAGATCGTCTTGCAGGAGTAGACAATTTCATATCATGGAAATTTAGAATCATGATGATCCTTAAAGAGAATAAGCTAGACTCGCTTGTGAGAGAAAATATGAAGGAACCAGAGTCTAAACATGAGAAAACTCAATGGACGGAAAACAATGAAAAGGCCATGAAAATCCTAGTAGATGCAGTTAGGGATCATATAGTGCCCATCCTAGCAAAACATGAAAATGCATACCATATTTACAAATCTCTTGAGAGTACTTATGAGATCAACAACACCTGCAGGACTCTTGCATTAAAAAGGAAAATCAACAATGCTCAAATAAACAAAGTAGAGTCCATTAATGCATACTTCATGAGGATTATTGAACTAAGGGATCAATTATCCACAATTGGATATCAGATTGAAAGAAAATAATTAACCCTAATTACACTAGGAGGCCTACCAAACTCACGGGAGTCATTTGTTCAAGGAGTAAGTGTGAGATCTAAACTCCCTAAGTTTGACAGGATAAGAACTGACTACCTTCAAGAAGAAACCGGACTCTCCACAAAAGAAAATAAACAAAAGAACATAGATGAAGACATTCATGTACTCAACTCAACATCTAATAAAAGGAGTAAGAAAAACTCCTTCAAGAGAGGATCTTTTAAAAGAAAGAGAAATTCCAATGGAAAGGGATCTTATAAGAAGAAAGATATCTCTCAAGTACAATGCTTTAGATGTGATCAATATGGTCACTATGCAATGAAGTGCCCTGATAGGACTAAACAAAAAGCATCCTTTGCTAAAGTAGGAAAGTCAAATTCAGATCATGAATCTGAGAACTTTGTGTTCTATACAACCTTATCCAGTCAAGTATCCAACAACACCCACAACTGGGTAATTGATAGTGGTTCCTCTAGACATATCACAGGGTTCAGAGAACACTTAGATACTATGACCGAAAGGTCTGATGAAGAAGTAACCATTGGGGATGATTCTGCACACCCAATAAAAGGGGTTGGAACTTGTTCCATCAAGTTTAAATCTGGGCTTTCTCTACAACTCACTGGAGTCTTATTTGTACCTGGAATAAAGAGGAATCTTATATCCATCTCTTCCCTTGAAGACAATGGTTATAGAGTTACCTTTATGGATGGAAAAGTTCTAGCATGGCCTAAGAACTCAACAATCAAGAAAGCCCAAATCATAGGTGTGAGACAAGGGTACCTTTACAAACTATGCACTGAAGTTAAACAAGCCCTTACCCTTGACACCTTTGATTCAAATGAGATTTGGCATAGAAGATTAGGAAACCTTCATTTCCATGCCCTACCTTCTATAGAAAAACTTGTAACAGGCTTACCTAAGTTAAAACCATCTCATGAAGGAACTTGCAAAGGTTGTGCCTTAGGAAAGAATACAAAGGGGTCCTTTCCCAATAGTTTGAGCAAAACCCTAAATGTGTTAGAATTGGTTCACTCAGACTTATGTGGACCCATGTCTGTACCCTCTAAAGCAAATTTCTATACTATGTCATATTTGTAGATGACTTCTCTAGGAAAACCTGGATCTATTTCTTTAAGTGTAAAGAGTCAATAGAAATCCTCAAAAGGTTCAAAGAGTTTAAAGCCCTCACTGAAAACTTCTCCGGAAAGAAAATAAAAACCTTAAGGACAGACAATGGGAAAGAATACACCTCTGAAATTTTTAAAGAATTCTGCATGAGTGTTGGAATTAAGAGGGAGTTCACAGTTGCCTACAACCCTCAACAGAATGGGGTTGCTGAAAGAAAAAATAGAACCATTGTAGAAGCTGCTAAGGCAATGTTGCTGGACCAAAACATTGAAACCTCTTTCTTGGGCAGAAGCCTCTAGGATTGTGTTATATTCAGTATAGATGTCCTCATTCACATCTCGATAACAAAACTCCTGAAGAAGCCTTTACCAGTTTAAAACTTGACATTAGTCATTTTAGGATTTTTGGCTTGTCCTTTCTATATTCATGTGCCCAAAGAGAAGAGATTCAAACTAGAACCTTCTGGAAAGAAGGGAGTATTTGTGGGTTATAGTGAAACCTCCAAAGCCTACAGGATATTCATACCTAGGCAGAAACAAATTGAATTGAGCAGAGATGTCATCTTTGAAGAAGACATTGCATTCAAGAGGGCATGAAGTTCTAGTGAGACAGAAACCTATTCCCCTAGTGTAACTGAAATGGAACCTGCTCCTGAGATTCAGAGGGAGCATCCTGAGGAAATACCACATGAACTTCCTTCTACTTCAAATGAGAATACAAATGACAACAATAGAAAGAGACCACTTTGGGCTAGGAAGATGATCAAAGAAGCCAAGGATCATACAACACCTAAAGGAACGTTCAGGGAGAGTAAAAGACCCAAACGTTTCTCTAGCTATGTTGCTCTAATGAACATCATAAACTCAAAACCTGTCAGTGTTACAGAAGCTTTCCGACATCAAGCATGGAAGGATGCAATGACAGAGGAATATCAGTCTATTCTAAAGAATGATGTATGGGATATAGTGCCTAGACCAAAAGAGAAATATGTTGTCTCTTCCAAATGGCTCTTCAAAATCAAGCATGTTGCTGATGGCAGTATAGAAAAACATAAAGCATGTTTTGTGGCAAGAGGTTTTTCTCAAAAGGAAGGCATTGACTATGAAGAAACATTTGCACCTGTTGCCCATTACACATCAGTGAGAGCAGTGTTAGCCATTGTAGCAGCTAAAGGATGGAAGATCCATCAAATGGATGTGGAAACTGCCTTCCTGAATGGAACCATTGAAGAGGAAGTCTATTTGGAACAGCCTGAAGGTTTTGTGATACATAAACCTAACTCACATGTATGCAGACTAAAGAAAGCCCTCTATGGACTTAAACAGGCTCCTAGGGTCTGGTATGAAAGAATTGACAACTATCTCTTAGGATTAGGATTTTCCAAGATTGATGCTGACTCCAATCTCTACTTCAAGGTAATCAAAGGTGATATGCTAATAATTATTTTATATGTTAATGACCTGTTGATAACAGGAGAAGATCACCTCATTACTCAAGGGAAGCAAGATCTAATTTTTGAATTTGACATGAAAGACTTGGGCATTTTACACTACTTCCTAGGTTTAGAAGTATGGCAGAAATCAGAGGGCATTATACTAAACCAAGGGAAGTACACTATTGATATTCTGAAGAGATTTGGAATGTTGGACTGTAGACCAATGTCTACACCTATGGAAACCAACCTTCACAAATTGAAAGAAGCAGTAGCAGAATCCAAGTGTGCAGATCCAACCCTCTACAGACAGATGATTGGATCCTTGATGTATCTGGTTAACACCAGACCTGATATTTGTTATGTAGTAAATGTTCTCAGCCAGTTCATGTGTGAACGAAAGGAAATTCACTTAATGGCTGTGAAACATATTTTGAGATATCTTCAAGGCACTATTGGATATGGTCTTCTTTACAAGAATGATTAACTAGATCTACATGGGTACTCTGATTCAGATTGGGCTGGAAGTGTAACTGATCAAAAAAGCACATCAGGGTGTTGCTTTAGTTTAGGATCGGCTATGATCTCCTGGATTTGCAAAAAACAATTTTCAGTTGCATTGAGCTCAACGGAAGCTGAATACATTGCAGCCTCAATGGGAGAAAGAGAAGCAGTTTGGCTTCGTAAATTGCTTATGGGACTCTTTGGTGAGCCCTTGAATCCTACAATTATTCATTATGATAATCAGAGTTGCATCAAACTCTTTGTAAATCCTGTCTTTCATGATAGATCTAAGCACATTGAGATCCCCTATCATTATGTAAGAGATATGGTGGAAAGGAAAGTGATTCAGTTGGAGTATATCAGTACAAATGATCAAAATGTAGACATTCTCACCAAGCCTCTCTCCCGAATCAAGGTAGAGCACTTCAGGAAGAAACTTGGTATGGTTGAAATGTAATTTTTTATTTATGTTTGGAATACAAATTGTTTATAATTTGTACTAATATATAAAGATGTTTAATGTGTAAACTATTTTGTCATGTGTGTGACTCCATGACCTTATGGGCCTACTCCCCCTGTGTACATTATTGAAAGGTGACAATATTTCTAATAATGAGCACTTGTATTTGACATTGTAAAGTGACGACTCTACAATGATAAACTATCATGATAGATATCATGTGACTTGATATCTGTGGACATGTCATGATAGTATCTCTTGGACACTTTGATGGATATCATGGGACTTGATATCATCTGAAGATCATTGTGATCCTTAAGAGATAATCATGGTGGATATGCCATGAATTATGGTAGACATCATGTGACTTGATGTCAGTGCACATACCATAATGAAGATGTGTTATGAAGAATGTCATGTGACTTGACAACATTGAGAAAACATATCATATCTTCGATATCACGTGTGAAGGTGATATCTCCACTTATTTTGATTTGAAATATCTTCCCTAGCTAAGAGGGAGTGTTGATGAATGATAGCTTAGGTCAGATATAAACGATGATTGCTATAAGCATCATCATCGTTTATATAAGATCAATTGCTCTTCATATTTAATATTTCTAAAATAAGTAAAATCGAATTTTATAATGCATGTATAAAATCGAATTTAAATAAATGATGTTCAAAATACACATTGAATAAAATTCGGAATTCATATAATATATATCCGCCATGTGTGAGGGGGTATATGTGTTAAGTATGTTTAACCGAATGATAATCGGTTGTAAAGGAAACCCGCACGCCCAAAGGGACACGTCCCTTGAGCGACGTGTCTCCACGTGTGGAGACACGTCCTCTCAAGAGACGCATCCCTTGGGGTGGGTCTCCTTACATACAAAAAGGAGTTCCACTCTTGATATGCAAACATCAAAATTTATTAATGTTCTGCAATCAGTACATTCAGCATTAAGAGAAGAAATCTGAAAATCGTCTTTGACTTAGAATTTCTCACACAGAATTTCAGACCTTAGTTTATTCTTAGATTTCTAGGATCCTATTTGATAAAGATTTGATTACATTTACAAGTATGTTCGTTGCTACAGTGTTTTGATTTAAAGAGCTCCGAACTGTCATCATTCCCCAAAGCACATAGAACTGGAAGAATGACACAAAGAGAGTGAAAGCAAAGGAAAAAGTATGTTTTGAGTCAACATGGAAGAGACATTGTGGTCTCGACGCTTTGCATCATCCTCAAAAGGAAAACACAAGCAAAAATCAAGTGAAAAGTGAAAAAGCCTTTCGGTCAACATGAAGGAGACATTTCGGTCTCAATGCCTTGCGTCATCCCCAAAAGGAAAAACACAAGAAAATACAAAGGAAAAAAGAAAAGAAAAAGGGGGTTTTTGGGTCAACATGGAAGAGACATAGGGCATCTCAATGCTTTGCGACATCCTCAAAAGGAAAACACAAAAAAAAAGTGAAAAGTATAAGGCACGACAAATAGAAGTGTACAAAGAGAAGGAAACATCAAACACACAATACGAGGGAACATGATACACACATAAAAAGAAAGAAGAAAAGGGTAAAATAAAAGCGAGGCAAAGGAAAATCACTCATCTAACTAGTCATCCGCCTCCCAATCATTTTCAGTGCAATGCAAAGGCAGTTGACTATCGAAAGGAGAAATTGCAAGTGTTGAACTAGGGGTTATACCAGGTTCTTCACTTGGTGGAGAGGATTTATCATTTAAGTTCATTATAGATGAAAATAAAGAGTTTAAATCATTGTTTATTTCTTCATCTATTTTAGCAATCGTTCCATCATCATCGTCATCATCAAGATTAATAACGGCTGGAGGACGAAGGGTGATTTCTAAGAATGGATGTATCAAAAGAATTGGTTGTTGAATATGCTCGTTTTGTTGTGATGGTGGTATAGGACTAGCGTGTGGTTGCTCAGGAGAGGGAAGGTGATCATCTATTACTTCTGTCAAGGGTATAGGTTGATTTTCTTTATTGTCTGTTAGGCAATATTGACGAGCAAGGAGACGACGACGACGCCTTCGTTCCCTAGCACCATGGTTCCGTTTAATTCAGTTTTGCAATTGTTGAGGTGTAAGAGAGGATTGAGTCGGTATAGGTTTGTCTACTTCCGAAGGGGGAAGAATAGAGGAAATCGAAGAAGAGGGATCAACCACTTTCTCTTTTGCTTTATATACTTGTTTGGTTCGAGGAGGCTGAGTAGGATTTGTGTCAGGTTCCCTTTGTCGTTTGAACGATGGTGGGGAAGGGTCTAAAGGGATTTTTTTTTAAGTTGTGTTGGTTTGTTGAATGTCATGCTCAGGTGTAATCATGGTTTCATCTAGGATAAGAGGAGTGAAAGTGGATGGAGATGTATTAGGAAGAGATAATTCAATGATCTTTTTAGCTTTAAACTTTTGATAAGCGATGTAAAAGAAGTCCTTTTGAGGGGTGATAGGTTTGATGGGTGTAGGCCAAAAGGCTTCTAATGAAAAGTTACCTTTGGAAGATAAAGGATTAAATCCACTATGGTGTATGGTGACTACCTCATTGCCATGTGAAAACTTTAAGCACTTGTGAATGACTGATGGGACCGCTTTCATTGAGCGAAGCCAAGGAAGGCCTAGCCGCAAATGAAATTGGTTGGATTGTGGAATAATAGAAAACATTATCTCCAAAGTCTTAGGTCCTATGTGTAAAGGTAGTACAATCGATCCAATCGTGGGGAATGCAAAACCATGATGTGTTTTGATCCATGCAATTGGTGGATTATAGTTATCTTGATATAGATCATGTAATACTAGAAATTCTTCTATGATCACATTCTCACCACAAGCGGGATCTATTAATATCCCATTAGTAGGTTTATCATAGATTATGTCAGCTATGTAGAGAGGACCATCAGGAAGCTTCTATAGTATGTATTTAGCAAAAAAAGTAATATCAAGAGAGTGAGTGATTTGGCCCTTGCGAGGGATAGCATCTATCGTAGCGACAAGTTTATCCATCGGACTAGCTTGGGGAATAGGAGGAGATGTATTAGGTTGTTCGTTATGCATATCAACAGTCATCACATCAGGCTTGGAAGGTTCACTAACCTTGACAAATGAGGTAGTATGTTTAGGCATAGGGTTGGTGAAGATTTGGAGATTTTGGTTAGGGGGTGCAATGGACTTATTGCCTTGATCATCAACACCCATAATGGTCAATTCACCTGAATCAATGAGGTCTTGAACTAGATGTTTAAGACACAAGTGCAATGTTCATTGTCGTGGCCATTTTGATGATGAAAATGACAATAAGCATTAGGCTTGAAGGTAGGAGGTAGGGGTTGATTATGATCAAGTGGTCGAATAGGTGGCAAGGTAAGCATACGTTTTTGGATGAGTTGGTTCATTGTCTAATGGAGGGTGTCAAGTAAAGGGGTGAAATGTCTATTTAGATCACCATAATGATAAGGCACGGTTGTTTTAGAGGTGGCCATTAAATTTTGAACTTGTGGAGTTGGTTGTGGTTGGGGTGAAGGAGGTGAACTAAATTGTAAGAAACCTCGATTAGGTTTATGAAAATTTTGTGTGTTATTTTGGTGTGGATTGTTATGTTCAGATCTGTCAACTCGGTTAGAAGTGGATTTTGACTCACAACTTGAAATAAAATTTTGATAATCACATAAGGTTGTGCACAAATGCATGAATGAAGGGAATTTCATCATGGTAAGTTTATCTTGGAGGTTGGTGTGCAAATTCTCAATAAACATCTTCTGCAAATGTGCATTTAGAATTTGGACATCAACTTGAGCATATAAGGACTGGTAATGTGAGATGAAATTTGTCACTTTTTCATCCATGTTTTGTCTACATCTCATAAGGTAGGCCATTGTATTTTTACGTGTCATGTGCACTTGAAAGTGATTAATGAAAGCTTCCACCAATTCTTTAAATGAATGGATTGAATGATTAGGTAAGTTGGAAAACCATTCTAAGGAAATATCTTTCAAGGTCCTTGGAAAGAGTTTTGCTAAAATTTTATCATCAAGGACAAAATCACAACACAAGGCAGTAAAAGCGTTGACATGGTTTATAGGATCACCTTTTCCTCCATATTTCTCAAACCTTGACATTTCTATTCCTTGTGGCACCGAGGTACGCAAGATTTCTAATGATAAGGGGCTCCCGCAAACAAGTTATGTGGTTGGAGTAGTTTGAGCTTGACTAATGGTGGCAAGTTAGTGTTGCATGGATGAAACAGTGTTAAAGAGTTGTGCTAGGAAGGGATCAGGATAATGGGGTTGAGATGGAAGGGAAAATGGTGATGGTGTGTAGGTGATGTTAAGGGAAGTGGAAGGAATAGTAAGGGGTGGGAAAGTGGTGGAAGGAGGTTGCAATGCCACAAAAGGAGTAGGAATGCTAGTGGAAATCGGGAAAGAAGTAGCGACATAATTGGATTGATGTAGAGTTTTATGGACTTGCACATTGGTATAAGTTGGTATGGAAGCTATGGTTGAAGGAGGAGGAACTTGAGATGCTCCTTGAGTGACAGGAGTGTTTGTTGATGGAGTATTGGAAGAGGCATGTTTATTGTAAATCTCGGCTATTTGTTTTAGCACTTTCAAGCCATCATCACTTTCAATTAAGCGATGAAGGTTCTCAATAGCAGGTATAGCAGTGGTGGAAATTTTTTCAAGGGACAAGTCTTGTTGTAAATGTGCAAAGTCCTCATGAATGTTAATAACCTTTTCTTGTGGGAGAGACTTGTTTTGATTGTCAACATGCATAGGATGGAAAGGGGAAGGCATGGAAGTGGTATTGTCAGGGCCTAATGTACCATTGTCCATACCGGGAGTAGGAGCTTGTGAGATCCCAAGGTTCACAACAAAAGTGCTATCAGAGGATGCCATGAGTCTAAAATTTCTTCTCACTAAAGTATTATCAATGGGGCACCAAACACTCATGCAAGTACCACAAAGGAAGGGTGAATGGGAATGCAAGCTAATCTAAGAATGTGAAATGCCAATAATAGAAAATCCACTAACTGTAACAGAGATGCAAATACAGAAAACAAAAATGTAGGAAAATGATAGAAATAATGCAAAATTAATGTCTAAAATATGCAGAGGGACTGATTTGCCCTGGGTGGCGAATGAGTCCCAGGATGCAATTTTTTTGTATTTTTCAAAATTTTAAGAATGATTTAAATGCCTTTCAGAATGCAAATGCAGACACAAAATGCAAAGTTTCAGTTTTTTCAATGAAATTGAATGCAAAAATGAAAACTAAATGAGTTTTTCACTAATGCAAAATGAAAGATCCTAGAATGCAATAACCAATCAATGTCCTAATTGAATGTCAATGCAAATGAAAACTAGGATGCAAGATATGAATGCAATCAGAAGTTTAAAAATGTTCAAGAGTCGGGTTCACCAAAATGTGACATAGATTTTAGGAACCCGAATTGCTAGCTCTCTTTCTAAGATTTTTCACCTAAAAAGAGAGAGATTTAGGCTCCTAAAATGCTTATGCACATTCAAATTAGGATGTATTCTATATGATATGATGTAAAGGAACTAAGATAAATGCAATTGACTGATTAAAATGATCTAAAATGAATGTTAAAGTGCAATTTAAGCTATGTTTGAAAACACACAGTGATATGTAAACAACTATGAAAGATGAAGAAATTGAAAGAAATATGCATAACAGAAGGTATTGGGTCAAATCTGAGTGCACCTGGACGTTGTATGAGCTTTCTGGAGTGTCTGGGATGTTGATGAATTTTTTTTATTTTTTACAGTGGGACTCATTTGCCAAGGGTGGCAAATCAGTCCTCCTACTATTGATTTCTGATTTCAAGTGGAACTGATTTCTGATAGCCAGAAGTTGATTTCTGACAAAATGCAGATTTTTAGATTTCAAGTGGGACTCATTCACCAAGGGTGGTGAATCAGTCCTCCCCAATATTTATGGAAAAACAAGAGACAACACTACTACTCCAGATCTAGCACTGTTTGAATATTAGGTTGTCGGGGTCAATTCTGCATAAATAACTCAAAATTCTTGAAAAGATGATGAGTTGACTTGAATTCCACCTTTCAACACCATTAAACCTGTTAAATCTGCAAAAAAAAGTTGCAAATACACATGCACAAAGGGGGAAAATGTTGGAGGGTTAGTGAATAGGGGTTTTCCTTGGTCAAACCCCACTTTGGTAATTAAACCCAATAGAAATGAATAAAGTATAAAGGAAATGATAAATGAATAACATGTAAGTATTACAAACTTACCAAATCCTTGAATATGTAAATCTGAAGTGATGTCAATGGCTGCTCCAAAGTGCTTGAAAAGTGCTTGAATTGAATGCTTGAGTGCTTGAATGTATGCTTGAATTGTGTTAGATGTAAAATGAGGTTAAAATCACATATTTATACAAATCTTGTGCCTTACTATCCGTTCATACCTCATCACAGGCCAACATGAAGTGAATTTGAGTAAAACCCCGAAAGAAATTTTGAAATATTTTGAATTTGGGGCCAAGGGGGACTCATTTGCCACCCTTTGTGAATGAGTCCCACCTGGACCCAAAACCAAGTGTTGGGAAAAATGTTATGTTTAATATTGTTTGTCGGGATAGGACCCAAAAATATACTTAATATAACCATATGAGGGCATAAAGAGACAAACTAAAGCATGAGAAGGGTGTAAATAGTGAAAATATGCCTAGAAAAGCATGAAATCTTGTTACAAGACTTTACAACACTTCAAAATAGGACTTGTTAATGAAAAAAAAGGTGGTTTTTAGGTGAATTGCATTAAATAGAGTCTAGAAGAATGTATAAATGTCTTACAATACTTCACAACACCTTCACAAGACGTCGTTCTTTGAATTTTAGCATCAAAATAAGCATGTTCAAGCCAAGATACATCATAAAATCAAAGCAACATAGTTCAAACACTATGAAACAAGACCTAAAAGACCATGAAAATGACAAGGGTCCATTTTTTGACAGCACAGATTCATTGGCTATGAATGCGTTTTCTAAAAATTGAAATATTATGAAAGTGACATTGTCACACACATGAGGGACAAGTCAAGAAAATAAGAGAGAAAGATTAAAAAAAAGTAAAAAGAGACAACAATATCATAGACAAAGGGCACATGGGCAATTTGATATTTTGAGGTCAAAGCTTCTCATAAATAAATATATATATATATATATATATATATATATATATATATATATATATATATATATATATATATATATATATATATATATATATATATATCTGTATAGTAATAGTATATAGATGAACTGTCATCAACCCCCTACTATATCAGACCATATGAAGAATGCACGAGAAGACAAAGTAAAAATAAAAAATTGGGTCAACATGGAAGGGAAGCCTAAATGCCTCCAACACTTGGCATCGTCCCCAATTTTCCAAAAATCGATACACATAATAGAGGAAGAATGATGCCACAAATAGAGGAAGTTTTATGAAACATAATCACTCTTGTATCCAAACACCTACAAGGGTGACAAGGGTCATCCATGAACACATAATGCAAGCACGGGGGAACACATCACAACAAACACACACCTAATCTAAAAGTAAAGAAGAGGCACCTCCTTACACTCATCGAACAAGAGGTCGTTTGCTTCCCAATCTAGATCATTGTATGGGGAAGGTGGATGAGTGTGCAAAGGCAGAATGTTAAGGGGGAACTCTCTGACACTCCTGCAACAAGTTTTAAGGAAGGAGACTCTTCGAGGTCTCCTCCACTCGGTTCTTGTGGAGCAAAGGTTGGCGATTTTGCAAATATCACTGATAGGGTCAGGACCTCGTCCAAAGAGTTACACATGAACTTTATAGGAGTGTCATGTGTTACCTCAACAGGTGAGGGAGGCGACACCCGAGATTCACTGCTAGGCTCACCAAGTGACTCAGGAGTAGTGATGAACTCAGGAGACATCGAAGCTTCTTCCATCACAAGGATGGCACATGCTAATGCAAAACCACCATTTAAAGAGGGTGGAATCCTCTTTTGACCTTCATTGCTAGTGAGGCCATTCTACACCTTCCACTTTGTCAGAGGGTTTGAGACCCCCATGGACAAGGCAGAAGGTGTAAAGGAGGAGAAAACCGCGACAGACACCACCGAGATATTCAGCATGTCCATAGGCTTAGTGAATAGTGGGATGTCCAAAAGTGACATTAATAGGGGCGGCTCAACTGAAGGAGCGATGAACACCTACACCTTTTTGGGGTTAGGGGAATTCACGCTTACAGCAAAGGCCAGAAGCATAACCAAATTTGATTGAGCCAAAAAAAAGGGGATGAGAGAGGAGGGCACATCAAGAGGCCCTAAAACAGGGGTGGTCAGCTCCCCTTCCTTCCTCTACAAAGTAGCCTGCTCAGCCACTAGAGCCTTTTGCCGATGCTTGTGCTCATGTGCAAGGCAGTTTCTACGACTCCAGGAGCTAGAGAATGAGAGCTAAGAAGAAACAAAAGGCTCTTACTTAGCCATAGGAGTGTCCATCACAACCATCTTTGACAGAGGGAGAGACTCCTAGATGGCAGTAGGAGGAAGAGGTTGAGAAACAACGGGGGGAGTCAGTTCTAGCGCCTTAGCAGCGGGCCTCTTCCCATTCACTACTTTGGGAGCAAGAGCGGTAGGAGGCCGTGGAGGCTGAGACAGAGGATTCCCAATGGGGGGCCTTCCTTCTACTATATCAAACAGGGCTAGGCACTATGGGTATAATGAGAAGAGAATGCAGGACACTTGGGCTTTCACCAAGCGGGCACCATAGGGTTCTCCCATAAATGCAGAGCAGAATTTGATGATGCTACAGTAGGGCGAGAGGAAGTGTCAGACTAGATAGTGGAAGAGGAACCTCGAGAGTGCTTCTCTTCTTCCTTTCTATGCGCCATGGTAGCATCACTATCAGCTTTCAAACAAGCCCTATGCGAGACAACATAAGGAGATGGAGGGTACCTCACTGTAGTGTAGAAAAAAGTATCATTTTTTCACACTTGATATAGGAATAATTAATGTCACCTTGATCTAGTGTTGTGAGGTGTTTTACACATCTACACTAGGTCTTGGGCCCTCCTTAAGCTAAATTAACTTAACTCTGCCCTAATTTAATGTTGTAAAATATACTTATTTACACTTTCACATTAAATTTAGAGGGGGCTTGTAAATTAAGTGGACCTAATCTAGTGTTGTAATGTGTTCTACACCTTCACATTGGATTTAGGGCCCTTCTAAGCTAAATAGACCCAATTTTGCCTTAATTTAGTGTTGTAAAGTGTATTTATTTACACTTTCACATTGGATTTTAGGCCCTATTGCATTTGTGACCTTTATATCATCATTAATAGGCCCCTATGACCCTATATTGTGCATCCCAAGGCGTATTTTAATAAAAAAAATTGACAATATCAATATATAAACTTAATTTCTTAATTCCTCGACACTTTAGCTAGTAAAATAGCCCCTATGGGACCCATTCACCACTTTGGATGAATGAGTCTCATCTAGGTGGGACTCATTCACCCAACTTGGCAAATGAGTTCCATTTGGCCTATTTTCGAGGTTTGAGCGAGATAAATTGGGTTTTAAGTTCAAATTTTATGAATGTCGACCTTTGGGATCAAATTAACGGTCATTTGAGTGGATTTCCTATATAAATGAGCTCTCAAATCATTATTTAATCATACATTCATGTCATCAAGTCAAGCATTCAAGAGTTAAGCATTCCAAGTCTTCACAAGGCCATCAAGACAACTTTCAAGATCATTCAAGGGAAAATTCTTCATCAATTGTTGCAGCAATTCAAGATCCATCATCATGGCAAGGTTCTAATTGCATTATTTCATGTTTATGCTTCATTATCTTATTTCATCATTTGGTTTGGTTACCTAAAAGGAGTTAGACCAAGGCAAACCCCTATTCCCTAACAATCAACTCTCTCTCTCTCTCTCTCTGTGATTGCAAATTTAGGTGCTTTGAAGACTTGAAGATCATTGAATATTAGGTTACAAGCTTGTTGGAGTTGTCTCCCCATTTGCAAGGTCATAATATCCACTAAAAGGTCATCTACAGCCCTAAAATTAGAGTTTCAGATGTGGGAACCTGGAGGAATAGATTGAGCAAACTAAGAAGAGAAGATTCTGACTTTGAATTTCCAAAAAATTCAAATAGGACTCATTCACTACAAGTGGTAAATGAGTCCCATTGTAGGTTTTTTTTAGAGATCTTTGCAGATTTGGATACCCATTTGCCCAAAACCTGCTCCTGTGTAGAAATCCAAAATTGGGATTGATTCACCTAGAATGGCGAATGAGTCCTAGTAGGTACAAAATTCTAGTTTTTCAAAACTCAGAGCTATTTCTAGTCATCATCAAGTTTCTAGGTGCACACATTCTATTCTATAGCTTTTTGTTTTGTTCTTCTTGCATTTTTAGGTCATTTAAATCAAGCTTGCATCATATTAGGGTTTTACATTTCATCTTGCATTTCATTGTCTTTTCCAAGTTTAAACTTGGTGGTGAACCCCTCTTGTAATCTGAAATCATATCCTAGGATACTCTATTGTCAGATCTCTTTCCCCCTTCTTCATTGGGTTGAGGTCTCTAGGGCATCCTTGAATGTTAGTTGTAGAAAAGTGATGTTCTATGTCTTAAACCATAAAGCATCCATTTTTTGACAATTTTTTTTGGTGAACTTGCATTTAGAATACCTTCTTTTCTGATTTGGAGTCCATCATCATCCTAGATTTAGCTTGCATTAACTTCGCATTAGGGTTTTCATTGGTTAATTTGTATTCTAGGGTTTCAACTTTTACATTAGTGAAAGCTCATACAACTTGCATTTTTGCATTTAATTTCATTGAAAATCATTCAAAATCTACATTTTCATCTTAGATCTAGATCATATAGCATAGAAAACATAAAAATCAACTAATTTTTTTTGAAAATTTTGAAAAAATCCCTACTTGGACTCATTCGCCACTTTGGGCGAATCAGTCTTAGTCCAAATTCTGAACTGCACTTTATAGCTCGTTCAATTTCCAGTTTTTAAGCTTTTGTTTGTTGTCATTTCTTTTTTGTTTCAGTTTCATTGCTTTATGTTACATTCAAATCATTAGAAGTAGCATGATTTACATTCATTGTAATTGTTGATAGAATTAGATTATTGCACTTTTTATTTTCAACATTATTTCATAGTTCACATAGATTAAATTACATTCAACAGTAATTAGAAAATGAAAAAAAAAAACTAAAAACATCAAAGGAAATAAACAAAAAATGGTCAACCTTCGAGAAAGCATATCATAAAAACCATTTAGTAGTGATGACTTTGACATGCTAGATGAAGCCCTTGATGACTTCATCTCTCCTAGATCATCCACTAAAGGTTTGACACAAGAGGGTGAAAGCATCAACAATCATGATAATCATAATTATTCTTCTCTCGATATCTCTCCCATTGGTGACAAAGGTATCTTGGTGAAAGAAGATACAATCATTGAATATCATGAAAGTCTTGTTTGTTCTCCTCCCCCTTGGAAAGATATTATGACATATGAAGCTGAGATCAAGGCCACTACTTTACCTAGTCTTCATTCAACTCCAAACACCTCCCTTCCCTATCAAAATGCTTTAGTGAATAAGGATACAATCGTGAATGATCATGAAAAACATATTTGTGTGGAGGATATGTTGATATTAAGAGATCCAATAATTCAGAGCCATGACAATCCTATCTCTCCTACTTGGGAAGACATCATAAGACATGGGGATGCAAATATATATAATCATGACAATCAAACCTTTCCTTCTCCTAATATCTCCTCTAGACATGAAGAAGATAGTTTAGTGTTAGAAGATATCCTTATTGAGACTCGTGAGAATCTTATTCCTCCCTTTCCTAATGCCCCTACCATTTGGAAAGAATTATTTGAACAAAAAATTCTAATCATTGGTAACCATGAAACTCATAGTTATCCTTCTCTTGATGCCTCTCCTATGTGCGACAAATCTACTTTACAAAATCTAACCATGAAATGTGATGAACCAATTGTTTATCAATTTCCTAAAATCTCTCCTCCTAGGGTAGATATTATGGCACAAGAGAATGAGACCTTAGATAAAAAGGATGAAATTATGGACAACAATCAAAATTTCCCCTCCTAATATCTCTCCTATTGGTGAAGAAGATATTATGGTGTTACAAGATCCAATCAATGAGCATCATGATGAAAACGTCATCGAACAAGAAAATGCCCTCATTGACACACAAGAAAATCTAACCATTGATAACCTCCTTAATTGTGATGAAGTTATGTTAGAATATCCTACCTTTGAATGTCATGAACATATAGTTTTTTTCTCTCCTAAAAACTCTCCTATGAGGGAAGGTATCATGGTGCAAGCAAACGACAACATTGACAAACTACTTTCAAACAATAGTAATATGGCTTCCTTAGATGAAGATGATGAAGTGAAATTAGAATCCTCTTCACTAAGAGATCATGAAACAAAGGGTAAGTCCTTTGAAATTATGCACATTAAACAACCCTTCACAGAATATGAGAAAACAAAAGGCAAATTGAAGAAGCCATAAAGTTATTGGAAGATGCTTCGAAAACCTTTGATTTCATACCTATAATCATGGGAGAATACAAGATCATAACAAAAGAGTCTAAAAAGGGAAAAGAGAAATTGGTAACGACAATACAAAATTCAAAAACATTCACTTCGACCACTTTAGAAGAAATGACAACATACATGACAAACTTTGATGAGGTTGAACAACCACTGAATCTGAAAGAAGTGAAAAAGCTCTATGGAAGAGGTTTTGAACTTTTGAAGTAACTTGGGAAAGGATGTGATGCTATAGAATAAGGTATCCATGTCCCTATAAATCCTAAAATGCAAGAAATGACTAATGATCTTGGTTATTGTCCCTCAAAGCAAAAGTCTTCATTCAATGTCAACACTATCACAAAAGATTCTTCCAAGACAACTTTAACTTTGATGCATTTGAAACTGATAGATATCTCATTAAATATGTATCAAGTTGACACCTTATTTACTCATCATAATAAATAACATTAGTTGTTGCTCCTTGCCATGCAATAGTCGTAGGATCATAGCATACTCACTATTACATGTTTTACATTCATCACAAGTTGTTCCCTTTTTGCAAGGAGCAACATATCATCATCTATTCCAGGCTTACCCTTGTCCTGCACTAAGTGGGGGAAAGAGGGTTAGGAAGCCTTATCCCCATATGTCACTTGTCTTTGTCTCTTTTGGCTAGATGACTACCTTTCATGTATATATATAAGAGCAAGCTTGGGATGTGGATGACATGCCTTAAGTTGGCTCACATGTGACATACTTATTCATGATGTAGTTTAATTAGGAAACATATGACTTGGCATAGGGCTTTCCAAGTTGGCTCTCATGTCTTCTTTCATGTTAGGATTTATCATTGGCTACTTTAAAGAAATTTATCACAGTGATGGTGTAGCAACCGCTTTAAAGTGGGAGCATACATAGATGACATCTTCTAGAAAAATTTAATGGCGTGATTTTTCTTTTTTCTTGTGATGTGTCCTCTTCTTGGTGGTGTCATTAGGTTTGATATCATCCAATAGTGTATTATATACTAACATGGCATGATGTGAATGAGGCATCCCATGGGCGACGATCTGACACTTAACTTGTCCTCTCTTGGAGACATTAAGCACAATGCTCCCTAAGAGGAAGACCGTTACACGAATAAAGCAAAATCCCCTTTAACAAAATTTTTACATGACAAAAGCATTTACAAAAATAATTACATTGTGGTGCCTTATCAAAGTTATCAGGAGGATAAATTTGGTATGGTTAGTATTATGGGAAGCTGACACATTGGCATGACTTTTTCATTATACAGTGGAGAGTTGACACACTAGCATGAATTTCTCACTAAACCACTTCTTTGGGACAACTCGCCCCATAGACGACCTGATGTTCCATGGCCCCAGAGTGAGCGTATCTTTGTTAAAGCTTGATCCACCTCATTTTTCTTTTTACTCTTTTTTCTTTCTTGACATTACATTACATGTATCTTATTTTGCTGCATATTATTTACATCTCGTGTGTGTCCTTGCGTGCTTATGTCGGTTTGACATAGGATCTTAGATCCTGGGGGCTTGACTGCTTCCTCGATCTTTGTTATCCTAGACCAACCACACTGGTACACTCAACCCCCTCTTGAATGCCTACTTTAGTGTGAGTTTGAAGCAAGTTCATCCTCTCACTAAAGTGGGGGCTAAATGTAGTGTAGAAAAAAGTATCCCTTTTTCACACTTGATATGTGAATAATTAATGTTGCCTTGATCTAGTGTTCTAAGGTGTTTTACACATCTGCATTAGGTCTTTGGCCCTCCTTGAGCTAAATTAACTTAACTCTTCCCTAATTTAATATTGTAAAATGTATTTATTTACACTTTCACATTAAATTTAAGGGGGGGCTTGTAAATTAAGTGGACCTAATCTAGTGTTGTAATGTGTTCTACACCTTCACATTGGATTTAGGGCCCTTCTTAGCTAAACAGACCCAATTTTTCCTTAATTTAGTGTTGTAAAGTGTATTTATTTACACTTTCACATTGGATTTTGGGCCTTGTTGCATTTATGACCTTTATATCATCATTAATAGGCCCCTATGATCCTATATTGTGCATCCCAAGGCGTATTTTAATCAAACACCCAACAATATCAACTTATAAACTTAATTTCTTCATTCCTTGATAGTTTTGCTAGTAAAATAGCCCATATGGGACCCATTCGCCACTTTGGGTGAATGAGTCCTATCCAAGTGGGACTCATTTTCCTAGCTTGGTGAGTGAGTCCCATTTGGCCTATTTTTGAGGTTTGAGTAGGAAAAATTGGGTTTTAAGTTCAAATTTTATGAATGTCGGCCTTTGGGATCAAATTATCGGTCATTTGAGTGGATTGCCTATATAAATGAGCTCTCAAATCATTATTTCATCATACATTCATGTCATCAAGTCAAGCATTCAAGAGTTAAGAATTCCAAGTCTTCACAGGGCCATCAAGATAGCTTTCAAGATCATTCAAGGGCATATTCTTCATCAATTGTTGTAGCAATTCAAGATTCATCATCATGGTAATGTTCTAATTGCATTATTTCATGTTTATGCTTTATTATCTTGTTTCATAATTTGGTTTAATTACCTAAAAGGGGTTTGACCAAGGAAAACCCCTATTCCCTAACAATCAACACTTTCTCTCTCTCTCTGGCTCTCTTTGTGTGATTGTAGATTTAGGTGCTTTGAAGACTTGAAGATCATTGAAGATTAGGTTACAAGCTTTTTGGAGTTGTCTCCCCATTTTCAAGTTCATAATATTCACTAAAAGGTCATCTACAACCCCGAAATCAGAGTTTCGGATCTGGGAATCTAGAGGAATAGATTGAGTAGACTGAGAAGAGCAAATTTAGACTTTGAATTTTTAGAAAATCCAAACTGGACTCATTCGCTAAAAGTGGTGAATGAGTCCCACTGTAGGTTTTTTTTAGAGATCTTTGTAGATTTGGATACCCATCTTTTCGAAACCTACTCCTGTGCATAAACCCAAAATTGGGACCGATTCGCCCAGAATGGCAAATGAGTCCCAGTAGGTAAAAAAATTAGGTTTTTTTCAGAATTTCAGAGGTATTTCCAATCATCATCAAGTTTATAGGTGCACACATTCTATTTTTTAGCTTTTTGTTTTGTTCTTCTTGCATTTTTAGGTCATTTAAATCAAGGTTGCATCATATTAGGGTTTTACATTTCATCTTGCATTTCATTGTCTTTTCCAATTTTAAACTTGGTGGTGAACCCCTCTTGTAATTTGAAATCATATCCTAGGATACTCTATTGTCAGATCTCTTCCCCCCTTCTTCATTAGGTTGAGGTCTCTAGGGCATCCTTGAATGTTAGTTGGAGAAAAGTGATGTTCTATGTCTTAAACCATAAAGCATTCATTTTTTGACTAAACATAGAACATCACTTCTTCCTTTCTATGTGCCATGGTGACATCACTGCCAGCTTTCAAAGAAGCCCTATGCGAGACAACATAAGGAGATGAAGGGTACCTCACTTTAGGAGCTAAGCACCCTTTCTTGTACTTCTCATAAGTCTGGTACAAGAGATCTATCCTAGGTGGAAGCAAACCAATGGGTGCAGGCCAAAAGTGGTCTAAGGAATAACTACCACACTCAACCGGTGGTTTATAGCCAGTGTCATGGATCACATGCACTAACCCCTCATAGATAAACTTCAAACATTTACGCATGACCGAGGGAATTGCATTTATAGTGACCAACCAGGGGATACCCAGTTTCACCCTGAAGAGTTCAGACATCAAGATTATGTCAAAAAGCAAGTTTACAAACTTAGGTCCAACAAGGACCGATAAGGTGATATTACCAAGGGGAGGTACAAAAAGTATGTTATGTATATGAATGGTACTTTCATGTGCATTGTACCCATCTTTATGCAATAAATTGAACAACAAAATCTCCTAAGTTATGATATTCACCTAACACATTGTGTCAAAAAGAATACTTGTTATAGTGTTTCCATTGATTCACGTGGGGATGTAAAGAGGAGATGGCTCTCTATTATAACCCATCAACAGGTCCTGCAAGGTACAAGTTATGCTAGGAGAACTACTTGTAGACTGCGCGAAAGGGATAGGAAGATGCAAAAAGGAATTCATCACGTGCACTAAACAACACCTTCACAAAGCTACTAAAGGTTTTGCAGTCGGACAGTGACCCAACTAAGGCTTCATTCTGCAATGCCTATGAAACCTTCAAACTATGCCTATTGGGGGTTGCAGGTTGGGTTGTAAGGCAAAACACCTCACAACACTCACACCTACAATGCTCCTAGGATATGAGGAAAGGACCCTTCAACAATACTAAACGAAACCAAAATGGTTCATGTCAGGTTCACCAAAAATGTAAGAGAGGGGGACCAACCACACCAAGGCTCCAGGTCATGGAGAGCAAAGAGTGAAGGGCTTCCCTAACTTACCTTAAGCTAACATATGTTTTGGGATGAGAATTGAGAATGAAGAGCACTCTCAAGTGCTTTTGCCACTCTAGAGATTCAAAAGTTTGTTTGGGGCTAGATGAGCCAATTTTTGGAGTCTAAATTGTACCTCAGATAGCTCTCTATTCGAGGACGGTAGCATAGGGATGGGATGAAAACGCAACATGCTATCATCTCTCTGGCATGTTGGCATCTATATGGCTAGAAAATGTAAATTATTGAATAAAACTCCAAAAAACCTACTAACTACCTAGTAAACTAGTTTTGACGAAACAAACAAAATGATAAGGTATGAAAAGCAACTACATAAATGATAAAGTAAGTAGATAAAGACAAGGGTGGTAAAGATCAACTCACTAAAGCTCCAGTTCACCAACGAGCTCCATGCACACGTTCACCTACACACAAGCAAAAGGGGAAAAATGTTGGGGCTGTATAGGGGTTTGCCTCAATCAAACCCCTGCTTTGGTGTTTCCACCTCCACAAATAGCCAGAAAATCCACAAAGCAGAAAGTATGATAAAGTAAAGAGGAAAGGAAAGTATTGAACACTACGAAAGATGCTATGCTATTCTATCAAACCACAAAAGGAAAATGAAGTGTTACCACCTCCACCCAAAGGCTCTCAAGGATAATTAAGGGAGAATGCAAGCAACGAACTTGACAAAGTCACCACAACCACAACAGTGACGAAGGGAGGTCTCGCAAGACTCCAAGATCGCAACTTCTATGGTAGCACAACACATACAAAAGTGGAGTTGATGAAGTAATGAGCTGCCACAATTCTCAATGGAGTTGTGAAAGCTAATTGAATTGTGAGAAGATGTGAAAGATGGAATGAAAATGCTCAAGGATGTGAAAGAGATAAAGTTAGTGTGAAATGAATTCCTTTGAAGAT
>VDFB02073302.1:0-21762 GCA_007258455.2 Sequoia sempervirens
ACTTTGATTAATGAGATTTCTTTTACCACATCAAATGTCTTAATTAAGATTAAACTAAGAATGTCTATGACAAGGAAAAATGTTTTCCATAAAAGCTTGACATTGTAGAAATCAAAGAGCTAAGCCATAGGTCCCTAGGCTAACTTTGATATAAGTGAGTAGAGATATGTTCAAATATATTGGGAAACCACTAATATATTGTTTTGAAAAAAAAGATATATTTATAGGTATGCAACAACATATTGTCCTTGAAGTGCACTCACATATAAGCAAAGGGTTTGAAATTTTTTACCATGTTGATGTTTAATGTTTGAGTTCATTTAAATTCCAAACAATGTGTTTAACCGACTCAATGGGTATGGGAGATATTTCACAAGTCTTATTTCATAAGACTTACTAATTTGGCTCAACATAATCGATCAATAACGATCTAGAGGAATAAAGGTATGCCACTTCTTAGTAGGCCTACCTCATCCTCGAAGGAATGATTTTAAATCCAAAATTATAGAGGGGTCAAATAGGCCATATCAAGGAAATGTACTGTCTTGATATGCCTAACTTTGTACAAGAGAATGAACTCTTAAGCTTTATGCCTCAACTATAAATTAGATGTGGTAAGTAACTTCTCAGAATAGTGCTATTCTGATGCTCTACTTCAAAGGAAATTTTAGGAAACTTGGTTGGCCTCTAAATTCGAGGTTTTTTAGTGAAAAACGTGAACACTACAATGTATGCATAAAATATGTGAGCCACTTTATACTCTAGCCTAGCCTATGCAACCCATTATGTTCACATGAGGATTATTGGCATGTTATGGCATTCTTGTTGAGATTCGTGTTACTTTCTTTTGATTTCACACACTTTATATAGCTCACCAGTAAACATTCTTGGTGGTCACCAATGAGTTCTCCATTTTTGGATGTATCTCAAAGGTAGGCCCCCTCTAATAAAAGAAAAGGAATGCTATTTCTCTTCACCCAAGATCACATAAAGCATAAGGGGAGATAATACATAGCAAGCCATTGGGTGACTCAGAAAAGTTTGTAAACTTAGAGTGTTTCTCTTCACCCAAGATCGCACAAAGTGCAAGGGGAGAGGATATGCACTGAAAGCTTACACAATCATGCCAAGCAAAGAAGACACATTCATTTTAGTGCACCAAAGTAGATGTTATGTTCATTTTAATAGCACCAAAATTGAATGTGAGTTTGTGTTGTTCAATTTTAAACCAAATCAAAGTGTGAGGATGTTTGGGTTCAATTTTAAGCCAACTTTGAAAAACTCATAGCATTGTAAGTTTTAAAGCCCAAATTAAAATATTCATAGCATTGTAAGTTTTAAATCCCAAATTGAAAGTTATGGGTTCAATTTTAAGCCAACTTTGAAAAACTCATAGCATTATAAGTTTTGAAGCCCAAATTGAAAGATTAAATGATGTCATGACAAGTGTTAATGAATACTTTGCTCCTCCACTTCAAATTTGCAAAATAATTAGCCTTACATAAACAAACTAGAAGTCAATAAGTGATTAGAGAGTAGATAAACTTGAGAATTTAAAGTAAACATCAAGATTTAACTCTCTATTTTTTTACCTGAAAATTCCGTCGTTAAAAAAATTACATCGCTTTGGTTTAGACAATTGCATTGTTGTTTGACAACTATGTTGTTCTTTTTCAGAAAAAATGCATCGTTGTCTGGCAAATATGTCATTTTGGTTTAGGAAAAATGTGTCGTTGTACGACAACATCGCTCTAGTTCACTTGAAGCACAAAAAAAAAATAGAAACATCAATTACGTTTGAGAAACAAATGTGTCGCTATGGCTAAATGACAAATGCGTCGGCAATACAAACAATAGTGTCACCATTTTTCAATTGCGTCACTCTGGCCAAATGACAATAGTGTGCCAATGCAAACAATTGTGTCACCCTACCCCATACAATTGTGTCGTTAGGTCCTGCAAGCTATAAAACATAGAAAACTCAAAGAAAATTGGTCAAATTTGGTTAGTAAGGCCCTCCTTCTAGCACCAAAATGTGAGCATGATTATAACCTAAGAAAACATGGTTGATCCACAAGAAATTGTCCAAGATCTAACTAGTTAAGTCATCCACAAGAAATTGTCCAAGATCTAACTAGTTAAGTCAAGCTCCCAATGAAATTCTTAAAAACATTAAACAAAGAAGCCATTAAACATGAAACAAACTAGAAATGCATAATGGAAACTAATCTAATACCTCAAACCTCATCCCATCGGGGGATTGGTGTTGCATTGATGTGGAATGTCAACCCTTTCCCAATCCCTTGGTTGAAACAAGCTTTCAAATGGAGCCATTGATGAAGATTGATGAAAATAGATGCAAAGCTTAACTAAAATGGATGCTAAATGATAAAATGCTTATGGAGAATGCTCTAAAATTCACTATAGTGTAGTTACTCTAAATGAATGTGGATCCTTTTCTCATAGAAATGAGGAATATTTATAGGAAAAATAGTTGAATCAATGGTCAAGATTGATTTGATCAATCAATGGATGAAAATCAATAAGAGGAGATGACATGGGTCAAAAATCCAATCAATGGATGAGATTGCAAGTTGAAAAAGATCAATGATTTTAATCAATGACTCACATTGATTTGAAGAAGCACATTTCCTAAAATTTAGGAAGTTGTTACAAGATATTTCTCATTTTGGAGGAGTGAAAATACAGGAATATTCAATGAGAATATTCCTTTGCAAGTGGGAGGATGAAGGTAATTAGTTAATTAAATAAATAAAGCGTTATTTAACTATGCATGATGGAGGAAATTAGGAATTTGATTAAACAATTAACTCATTTAATAAAAAAGGGGAATTGATGACATTCAACTAAATAATTTAAGATTATTTAATTAAATGAGAGGACTTAAAAAAATTAATTAAATAATTTGCATTATCTAATTAAATAGGATGAAAATTAATATGAAAAGGGATGAGTTAATATGGTAAAATTGATTATACAATTAATAGATGAAAGTGATGAATTTAATTAAATGGTCAAAAATAGGTGAACTATGACGAAAATGGTGTTAATAATCAATTGCAGATCTGCAATATCAATTAGGATGATTTTAAGTGTCTACAGATCTTCGAAAAAATGTGGTTAATACTCTTATCTATATTGTACCCATATGAAAATTTTCATATCATGTTAAGTTATAAGCCACAAGTCAATCATGCCTTGTTCATAACATTAATTCTAAGAACAAAACTTGTCATTTATTGTGTGAAGTAATTTTTGAGTCCTTTGTTGACAATAGTTATTAATGTTGTTATCTTCAAATCAAACCACTTTAACATGGCTTAAGAGCTAGGTTTTTTCAAGTACATCGTACAAGGAAAGTAATAGAGTATATAGATAGGAAAGATAACATCAAAACTTTTGAAGTATGTTGTGATTAGGAGAAGATACTTGAAAACAATTTGAAGTTAGAAAAATGCATATAGATAATCTAGGACATGCCAAATGAAGAGAAAGTAATGTTAAAAGGACAAAAATCACTAAAAACATCTTCAAAAAGCTTGAACACATTTGTAGGGGTCATATGTCATGTTGTAAGGTGAAATTCACTAAAGTGATAAAGTGCATGCACTTTTCAAGGTAAAAGAAGTAATAGATCACTCAAGTGATTCAAAAAATATTTTCACTTAAATGATAAATGTCAATAAAGAAATAAAACAAAGATGCACTTTTTCACTTAAATTGCCAAATTGAAATTAAAATTATAATGAAAAACATTCCAAAGAACTTGGGAGTGTCTCTAGAACTTCTCATTTCAAGTTGTCAAAGTAACATTATGACAGAAGCACCTCTTAGTTGGCGTGCCCCTAGACCTTTTCATGTGAACTTGTCAAAATAACATTATGAAAAAAGTGTCGTAGTTTTCCTTTGGTACGCCCATGAGAGGTGTGTGTCAATTGGTTGATGCAAAAATTCAAAAATTCAAAAGGCAGGGACAAGGACAGCTCAGGAGAATAGAGATAGAAATGAAATGAAATGAAATGAAATATTTTAATAACGTCCACGAGGCCACAGCAGCCTATGGGACCCAGGAACAGCACAAGACCACCACCGAAAAGAGAAGACCCTAAACAGCCTGAGATCTTCGCTCGAGATTAGCTCTACGACAGTGAATTTTGATGATGTAATTTGCAGATTTGACCAACCTTTCCTCCTCAAACAAGGTATTTAAGTTGTCCACTTGTAAGATGTCCCCATAAGTGACCCGAATATCTTTGTATGCTGAGCACTCCATAACAAAGTGCCACTCTGTCTCCACTAATCCCATGTCGCAAAAACGACATATTCTTTCTTCCCACTCTTCTTTAGGAACCATCCATCTGCCCGTCTCACATCTAAGACGATGTGAGCTAGTTCGGAGTTGAGCTATCAACATCTTTGCTCTCCATTTAATATTTGCTCCTATATATGCCTTTTCATCATGGTCCCCCTTAGGATTGAATTCTTTGATATAATAGTCTTTTTTTCGCCCTGATTGTTTTGTCCATAAAGCTTTTTTGAATTTTTGTTTCACATATTTTTTTATTTCTTCATTTGAACTTGGACAATCTTGCATATTCACACCCCACTTTTCCATCCATTTTTTGTTTTGTTTCATCCATGTATTCCTTCTTCTATCCAACTTTTCTTTTACGATTAGCTTAGGCCACCGATGGTCGTCCATGTTTTGAACCTTTTGAAGGTAACATAGTAACCGAATCATCGCGAAAGCCTCCAAGGGAAAGGTGCCTGACTCCGCTAGTAAAATCTCATAAGGTATCGTGGTTTTGAGTTTAAGGCTGCTAACAATTAGATGCTTTTGAATTCTTTCCACTTGCCTCCATTTCTGATCTGACATGCTGCTGCCCCAAATTTCGCACCCATATAGAACCACCGGGGTCACAAGTAAGCCAAACAACGTTCTCTTGGTTTTCCAATCCCATAGCTCAGCATTTCTACATCTGTTTTGTAGAGAGTAGAGCGCTTTCCAGCCTCCTTGGATCCTTTTTGCTCTACAAGTTTCCCAACTGAGCTTATAGTGAAAATCTAGCCCAAGGTATTTGTATTCATCTACAATTTCCAGCGGATTGCCCTCAAAGATAAAGCTAATTTGCTGTTTTTTCCTTCTCAGAGAGAATATCATAATTTTGGTTTTACTAGTATTCACTTGCATCCCAACTTCCTGACAAAATGATTCAAGAGCTTTCAAATGTTTTCTTAACTCATGTGCTGTTTTAGCAATCAAAATGAGATCATCGGCATACAAGAGCAATTTTATTACATAATTGGCCAACTGAATACCTTCCCCACCAACTTTGTCTATCCACTCTTCCAACTTGTCAATGTAAAGCCCGAATAGCGTTGGGGAAAGCGGGCAGCCTTGCTTGACTCCAATGTCACTGCCAAAGCACTCCGACATACCTTCATTAGTTCTGATTTTAGCTCTGACCTGCTCATACAGCCTATGAACAGCCGCCCTAAGAGCCCTTGGGACTCCCAGTTCCTCCATTCTATTCCACAACTTGCCCCGTGGCACTGTGTCAAAGGCTTTTTTGAAGTCAACAAAGCAGCAAAAAGCCTCCTCCCCTTGAACGTTCCAAATTTTTTCAATCAAAAATCTAAGTGTAATACCATGATCGATAGTGGAATGTTTTGGTCTAAAACCAGCCTGCCCTTCAGCTCTTTTGCCCTCTTTCTCAGCCCAACTACTAATTCTACGCTCAATCATGCTTCCAAAAAGTTTTCCAAGAAGCGGATTAATCATAATAGTGCGGTAATTTGATGGGTTATTAGTGTCCCCACTTTTGTATAGGGGAACCACAACACTAGTAGTCCACCCTTCCGGAAAGCCCTCTTGAATAACCCTATTGAAAAAGCCCTTGATGCAAGGCGCAAGGACCTCAATGCCCCATTTTAAGAATTCAGCTTGCAGCCCATCAATATCCTGTGCTTTTCCCCCAGCCAACCTTTTTATCCCTTGATTGATGTCTTCTATGGTGAATAGTTCAGTGGCAGCCCTGATAGTTGGGGGTCTATGTTTATCTTGTTCCCGCTCATACAGTAACTTTGCATATTCCAACCATTGAGAGCTTGTGATATTGTTTTCTGTTTGTTTTCTTTTTTGTTGTAGCTCCTTCCAGAATTTCTTGGGGTTGTTCTTTCCAAGGGCAATCAACTCCAACCTTCTAGTGCTAACATATTTTTCTTTTTTGTTCTGTATCATCTTTTCGTATTCTTTCTTGTTTTCTGTGGTCCTCCCACCCTGGTGAAATTTTCTTTTTGTTAATTTGCACTCTTCATCAAACCATGGGTTTGCTGGGAAAGTAGAAGTAATTGCCTTCTTAGGCCTAGCCCTCTTACACTCATCCAAAGCCTTGTGAACAATAGGGATCAGCATGTCCTTGTTTATAGTGTGATGCCCTGTGGTAGCTAATTTTCTTTCATACTCGATGAAAATCCTTTTGAGGGCATTCTTGAAGACTTCCCGATTGTCATGGTTCATGATGATTCTACCTTGCGGATGCACTTTCTTTTTGCTGATAGGAATCTGCCCCCTTTGATGCATGCTAATGTGGGCGTCAAGATTTACATATATTGGATTATGATCTGATTTCAGCTCTAAAGGACATTTTCCAATCACTAGTTCCTTTATCTTTGACGTGTAAACATGCGAGCAAATGACATAATCAACCACACTTTGTCCATTGTATGTTTTGCAGGTGATGTTGCCTGAGTTCGGCCATGCTTTCAAACCATTGCAAATGACCAAGTTGAATAAACTACATAGCCCCAACAACTCAGCCCCGTAGTGCGTGACATTGTGCTTACTATCTTGCGAATTCCTTTCCCACAGGTGCTGTCCCTCTTCCTCCAACCATAGTGGATCAGCTTTCTCCTTGTCCTTGCTTGCCAAGCTGAGAGCTTGTATGTTTGCAGTCCTTGCATTAAAATCCCCTATTAGAATAACCTCTCCCATGCCATTATAGATTGAAATGTCCCTTTTTAGAGCAGCAAAAGGATCCTCACGGTCTAGGTTCCTTTTCTTGTAAGATTTGGAGCCTTTTGGGGCAAAATAGCAGGCAGCCACTCTTATGACAGTTTGATTTTCTGTTATTTTAAACCATATATATTGTTTGTTTGGGTCTTCTTTCTCGACTTGAATGTTATTGCACCATATTTCTTTGATTAGGACTGCAACTCCACCATGCCCTTTACCACTATCTGTTCTCTCGTTCCAAATGGAAGCTTTTTTATATCCTTCAAAGTCTGGAATTTTACAGCCATCATGCTCATGAGTCTCCGTAAGGATGATGATGTCTTTTCCTTCTGCAATGGGCCCTAAACCAGGTCCTCTTCTCCACGGGTAACCTCTACAATTCCAACTTACTATTGACACCTGATCCTGGGGGGCCCCGAGTTCCTACTTTTGGTGAGTAATTCTGTCACTAACTTGAGCTTTCCCATCTTGTAACCAAGCCCATTTTCCTTCGTTCCTTGCTGCCTTTACTTTTTCCCACTCCTTACGCCTTTCTTGTTGTTGGACTATTGTTAAGTCCTCGTCAAGGTATATTTGTGTACCTTTAAGAAACTTCTTGTTCCTTAGCAGCTTGTTCTTATCTTCAATGTTCGCCAAAGTGACCCTTACGTGCCTACTCTTTCCATCTTTCACCCATTTTCCAATTCTGTTTGCTTGTTGAATGACACCTGTCCATTGTAACTCATCCCTAAAAAAATCTTTTGCTAGCTCCTTTGTTGGTTCATTCTCCCCATAGTCCTTTAGCCCTTTAACAATGACATTCACAGCCCTGACATTTCTGTCATTCTCTTCTCTTATCTGTCTTCGAACTTGCTTTTCTATGAGGTCCTTGTGTGTGTCTGAGGGACCTCCCACTACATGAGCCCAGCTTTTGGCCTCCTCTAATTGATCCCTCAGCTGGTTTTCTTTTATCTTTACGCTGTCCAGGACTGATTGTATCTCTTTTATCTGCAAGTTGCTGCTTTCAGCTACCTCTCTTGATATGCTTTTGTCTATTGTGCCACTTTGTGCTAAAACTTGTCTTATCGAAATCAATTCTTGCTCTCCATTTGACATGGAGATTTGAAGCTTACTTATTTCGTCTTTGAGAATTTTGTTCTCCCTTGATAATTGCCAATTGGTATCCATAATCTCTTTCATTTTAGCATCTTCAAAGAGCCCCCTTGCCTCTAATGATTGAAGCCTCTTGTTCATGGCCATTAGCTCATTGACGTACAACTCAGAGGACCACATTAGAGGTGTTGTGGTGGGACTATAAGAATCAAAAGGTTTACCCTCACCCCCTTCTCCCTTGTCTGCCGAAATTGAGACAAGATGGGATGTAGGGTTCGTTTTTTCGTTACCTTCGAATTCCGTTTTTTGAACTTGCTGGATTTCAATAGGGTTTGATAAGCATTTGTGTTCCAGCCTTGGTAGAATTATAGCAAATTTTCCTCTCTTTGCAAACTTTACCTTTCGAGTTTGCCTCCGCTTTAAAATACCTTTGTACTGTTTTGCATTTACAAACACACAGTCCTTCCCTGCGTTTGACCTATCCAGTGGATAGCCCATCACATAAGCACCCCAAGTGTTAAACAGAGCTGCTGCTGCGGGCTCTACTGGAAGATGTGTTGGGGGATTAAAAGGGATTAGAGTGGTCCCTTGATGCTGTGCACCACCATTTTGGATTTCAAAAGTTTCAATACCTACCGTATTGCCTTCCACTGCCTCATTTACTAATAGCTGCTTTGGTATGTTATTAGACTCCGTTGATAAAGTAATCTTGTTTGATTCTCCCAATATGCCGGTCTGTTTTGTTATGTTAGCAGTCTCAGTTGACCCTGAACCCACACTCGAGGCCCCAGAGTTTGCCATTCCTTTCCCACTTTCAGATTGTTCAGTCATTAGAGATCTTTAAAGTTTGATGCGTGTTTTGGGAAAAGGCAGCCGTTTTGGTTTAAAAATGACTTGCGCTTGATGCAACAGATACTTTTATTTGATGACAGAGGAGAAAGCAGGCAAAGAAACTGAAAAAGACAAGATGTGGGGCACACCTGTTCCCTGTTGCGGTGATTTTCGAAGAAGCTCTGTCTCCTGCGTGGAAAGAAAACTCTGGGCCCACACGGTCACGTCCTTCTGCTCAGCCTTTGACCCTGACCCTCGTTTCTGGAAATCCTTGCCGTTGTCGCTTTTGTTAAAACAACTCCCAAACTCTTCTCGGTTTCGGAAAAAGCCCTAAAAGCACCTCTGTCGCGTGGCTGTTTCCTGGTTCGCGTGATGTTCCTGTTCCTGTTCCCTGTTCCCTGTTTCCTGGTTCGCGTGGCTGTTTCCTGGTTCGCGTGGCTGTTCCCTGTTTCCTGGTTCGCGTGGTTCCTGTTCCTGTTTCCTGGTTCGCGTGGTTCTGTTTCCTGGTTTCCTGGTTCCTGTTCCTGTTCCTGTTGGCGTAATTGATGAAACCCAACTGTCAGCTAAAGATCCTCCAGGGGCCTAAACTGTGGGGTACCAGCCACCAACTTGATCGTGGCTGTTCCCTGTTTCCTGGTTCGCGTGGTTCCTGTTCCTGTTCCTGTTCACTTGATGTTCATATATCTTAACAACTGGAAGTAGAGTTTAAAATAGAAAAGCAAACTGAGAAAAGCTCTGAAGTGCCCTCTTCATTCATTCATTCATTTTTCACTTGTCAAGTTCATTGGGAAAGAGAAGGATACCTTTGGAGCTTGGGACAGCAGGTTGGAGCATTAAAATGGCGGATTTCTTTGCTTCCATGACACATCTTTTCTCTCTTTTCATTCTTGAGAGGTACTCGTCCTTGTCCTGCTGGTTTGGAATGGTTTCTATTACATTTTGGTGGATTGCATCAAACTATATGGCTAAATTTTCACGTTCTGTCAATACAAACCAAAAAGATCTCCACACCTAGGGTTTCAAGGATAAAACAGCAGTTTTCAGTCATCTGAATAGCAGAGTTTCAAGATAAATAAATCGACATATACCTAGGTTCTCAAACTCCTTTTTGGTACTTTCCGAGGCACTTTATAGTAGTTTGCAGTCCTCATACGCAGCGGGTTTCATTTTCTTGACATCATTTCCCAGCCTCAAGACAAGCATAGTTTTGGGTCCTTGCGACAAGCAGATTTTACTCCTTCAACGGCAGGATTTTATTCTCTTGAAACAGCAGAAGATACAAACATATGACACTGGTTTGAAGGCAGTTTTCAGCAGTATACAGCAGGATTTTGAAGGCATAGATCAGTGCAAAGGATGTCTAGGGTTTCAAGCTCCTTCAATATCTCTCAATGTTCATAAAAAACCATAGGTTTGAGTTGCTTGGAATAGCAGTTCCTTATTTCATACATAACAGCAGTTTGTTCACTCTTCAAACGGTTATGTTTTCAAACGTATGTCAAAACAGTAAGATTTCAGTAAAAAAAAAGTTTTCACTCATGAAACAGCAGAGACTTTGATCAAGAAAAAGGAGGATAGGACGGTAGGGATGCAATTTCACTTCCTAAATGTTAAGTACCTTTCCACGCCTCTCAAGATATATGACAGTCGACTGGTTTTTCCACCTAAGACATCAGTTTTCAACGATAGAACAGCCAAGGCTTTCATTTAAAAAACCATTAGTTTTCATCACAAGGAACGCTGTTTTGATCTAACAGAACAATTTTTTATTATAGAAATCATGCGCAGCGAGGTTCAAAACAAAGAAAAAGATACAATATCATTTTCAATCTCCGGAGTCACCTTCCAAGCTCATGACTGAGCACCCACGTGTCAAAGGTACTGAGTTGGGACACATAAACATCCAAAGTCAGAAGTCAGAAGTTTGTCATGGCATGTGCTAATCATTATCATCTGGTGACAAGGAGGTCCTCTCGTTGAACGGGTAGGTACTATGAAAGCTTGGTCCTAATTCCATTGAAAGTATTTTCAATTTTCCCCTATACACAGAAACTGAAGAGGTGGATTTGGCCAAGTGTGAAGCAAAATAGAACACTAGAACTCTTGAATGCCAAAAACATGTGAACAAGCTTTGGATTAAAGAGAACAAAAGGAGAGTCCCAATGGTGTTTAAAAGAACAAATTCAAAGATGAACTTGCTATGATGATCAACCAAGGTTAGAACAATCAAGCCATGGATGTTTTACATCATGAATGTCATATGCAAAGGCAAAATCTACCTAGGTTGGGCCATTTTTATCAGTGAGTGCATTCACAGTTATTTGACGAGTGTACTAATGACTTCCATATGTGCTATTTGGTCTATACATTTGCAAAGATGAGGTCTTATACCAAATTATCAAAAGAGGGATCATTCAACCTCATGTGCATCTACAGGCATCCACCTCAGTTAAAGGATGATAAATCTTTGAGACATTATAGGAGGGTAAATGATGTCTTTGTGATGCATTCAATTAGGAGAATGGATGAGTTGCATATCTGCTTCTCAAAGCAAGCTAGGGCTGTCATTCTAGAGTAGACTGATTGCTCCTATACTGTTTGATCAAGGGCTTGATCAAGGAAATCCTAATCTATAATCCACATGAAGGGAGAGCACACAACCTAGTTATCCAATTTCCAATTTTCAGCTACATCAGAGTGTTTGGTTTCTTGTCCTTTCCATATATGCTTCCTAGGTACCCTAGTTATCATATGCTTATGCTTGAGTTTTGTAGACAAACGGCCAAAGTGCTTTTCTTTTTGAGAAATAGAAATGAACAGGCAGTAATCTTCCCTATTTAGATTGTCTTCTAAAAATGCAAAAATGCCAGTGGTGCCAAGGATGTAAGTATAGAGCTCTCTAAATTTTTACTAAAGTTCTTAATGGAAAAGCATACCTATGATAAAGGTATTCTACTTGAGAGGTTGGGAACTTGTTTCAACATGTGCCAAACACATAAGACTTTTGGGCAAATTGTGGAGATGAATTTAAGGTGAGAAGAAGGGATCATAGTCAATTCATCGAGAAATAGATGGTTGATTTTATCTTGGATGATTTTCTCAAGGACTTTTTAAATTTCAATTTAGAAGTTTTATATCCTTGTTTCATTGTAGTAAATTTAGAACAACAACCTTAGATATTGTGAATTGGAATATCAAATAAAGTACTTATTTTCCCTAATAGGACCAAATATGTCCTAGATAAAAGTTAGACATTCTTGAAATAGAAAAGGCCACATGGAGGACAAAATTCAATTGGTTCACCACAAAATCATTAAAAGAAAGCTATAACTTCTTGACATATGAGACTTGTCATACCCATATGAAAATTTTCATATTGCGTCCAAGTTTAAGTTGAATCCTTGTCTTTCTTCAATCCATGGTCATGTTTCAAGCTTGGTCGTGGTCATCCAGGTCATTTCTGGTGATCTTTTGTGTAGGTTAGTGGAAAGAGACTCCAAATCAATCACCAAGGTAGGAAAGGAGGTCTTTATCTAATGAAGATGATGTAGAACATAACAAGGTTAGGGATCTCCACCACCACATTTCAAAGTGTTTGAAATTTGGCTTAGCTAAAGTAGTGGGTTATTCCCCCCCAAAAGCAACATTTAGACACTCAAAATGGTGATTTCATCATGGCCATAGGCTAGGAGATGATGAACACAAACCTCATGATGTAACATATAGGGATCACATAGTGCTTTGCACAAAATAATAGGCACTTGCATGGAAGGATACAAGAAGAAATCAATGTCTTTAAGTGAGATTCATCTAAAAGTGTGGACTCTAGTTATGAAGGAAACTCATAAAGCTTTTGGTACAAAGGCTTACTAAGAATACATGGTTGGAGTGATCATTATAGAAACATTTATCAAGGAATAAAAAATATACAAGTTCATTTACTCTCACATGCCTAGCGATAGGGGAGAGAACACAATTTCAAAGTCAAAATCACCATGAGCATGCAAAGGCCCACATAGGATAAATACCAAGAAAATTTCAAAGTAAAAATCCATATTCTATGCTCTAGGTGCATGCTAAATAAGGAGAATAATAATTTTAGTCAAGGTAAAAACACAAGCATATGGATTGTTGCATGCCTACTAGGGCCAATGGGTTTAGAAAAAACAAACAAATTTTGTAAAATAGCATAAAGTCACATGCCGATAAAGGAGAGCATACTAAGGTTCAAAATAAAAGTTGCAAGATCTATTCATAGTTGTGTGCCCAAAGACCTTTAACTAGCTGAAACAAAAGAATTGTGTGCCTAGGGTTTACAGGTAATGTAAATGATGCAATTGCATGCCTAAGGGGTTTGAGTGTGGTAGGAATCTTCAAATCACACACCTCAAAGCCTTAGAAATGATGAATTTAACACAATCATGCACCTAAAGGGTATGATTGCAACAAGAGAAAAAGAATCATGCGCAACAATTGTGCACCTATTCGAGTATTGCATTTTTGAAACTGTGCCTCTCCATTGATAGTCAGCTATAAAGTTGAAGATAGGCATCTTGGTTTGAATAGCAAGGTTTTTAGCCTTCAAAAATGGTGTAGTTAAACAGTCATTTCAGTTACCTATCAGCAAATCTCCTAATGATAATGAGTGTAGTTTATGTGCTTTCTCCATCATTCCAATTTTCAAGCATAAATTAATAGCATCCACAGTTAGAGCAGCAAGGAACAAAGGGCATTTTCAATGCAAATCTCATGTTTTTTTATGAAATATTCCCACTACTAGGGTTTAGCTGATACAAAAATTTGTATTCTAAAATTGATGAAGTCCCCTAGGGTTTGGAACTCTGAATTTTCCCTACTTTCACAAAGGTTATCAGATTCAAGTATTCAAGTCATCGAGTTGGATTGGTGAAGTCTCATGGCACTTCGGGGTTTCAGTTCTTCAAAGGATCCATCAAGTTTCAAAGCAAGGAAATGTATCAAAATCACAGAGGCCATTCATGCATAAAGTTGCTATTTTTAATTTTTTACCAATGCCTATTTTTGGTCATGATCTATTTTTGGCTGATAAGGAGATCCTATATTAGGCTGCTTTATTTTATTTATTGTTGAAAATAGTTTTACTTCAAAGTATTTGTCTTTCCTATTTTTCTATAACTTTTATGTGTTGCTTTAAAACTATGATTTTTGGGATAAATAATTATTATTTTAAATCCTTAAAATTAAGTATTCTTTGTAACCTATAAATAAGTGCTTTGGGCACAAGAGATGGTTAATGATAGTTGAAGTTACGCTTATGTTGCAAAAATTGTCATTCAAGTGTTGGATCTAAATTTTGTGCATTTAGTGTCTTTAGATTGTATTGGTTGAATTGAAAGTAAAGAACAACGTTAGGCTTTGTATTAACACTATGATTCATTTTAGTTGTAGCTGTGCATGCATCTAAGTTATTCAATATATGAAATCTTGCATTGTCTGTGTGTGTCAAAGGTAGATCACTTATCCTATTTTTGTGAATGCAGATTTATTGGTCTCTTATTTTAGCTAGTAAAGAGGTATTTGTTGTGTCAGTGTTTCATTCAGTTGCAAGGATTAAAATATAAAATCTTGCTTGTGAGAGAAGAACCATTTTGACTCTTGTGCTTATTTCCAAGACAATAAAAGATAGGGCAAGATTTATTTCAGTTATTCATTTATGTAGGCCCCCCTAGAGAATGTTGTAAAGTGTACATAGTTGTGTATTTTGTTCATGGCTTAGAGTCTAGGGTTGGTTTAGTTTTTCTAGAAGCTTCCCCTTAGAATTTGAAGAGAGGTTCATCCTTGCATACTATTTTGTTTTGCATTGTCTTGAAAGAGATCAATTAAAACACTAACAAGACCCAAATCAGCAATTAAGGGCAGTAGCAAGAAATAGTAGGAAGAAAATATTAAGATTTTGCACATAGTAACTAATGCATATACAACTCATTTAGTACCAAAGTTGAAGTTAGTTGCGAGGAAGAGAACAATATATTCTCCTCGTCATCAACTACGTTCAAAGAACTTGCGATCATATCATCTATTTTGGCTTCAGCTTCTATTTCACCTTTCTCTTCCTCTTCTAGGAATCCTATTTGTTCCTCTCAACCGAAACTTTTGGATACCTTAACATCCAAACCTATGACACCTTCTATTTGACCTCCTACTTCTTCCCCATTCATTTAAAGGATCTTTCAACTCCCATTTTTTCCAATCCCATCCTCACAATTCCTTCCCCTAGTCCTCTAGAAGACAAGAGCAGGAAAAAGGAGCACCATAATGGGTAAAATTTGCAGCTGCTAAAAAAGAAAATTGCTTATCATGTTGATTTCATCGCACTTGCTTCTATTCTATCAAAGCCAAAACCTAAGAAACTAAAGAAGCAATCTAAGGTGAAGAAGAATGTGGATGGTAACCCAATTTTAGAGACACTGGTTCCTCTTGAAGGAAGAGTTGCACATAAGATTGACCTTGTTGATTTTCGATTGATTGAGATTAATTTTGGGATTAGAACTCGCTTAGGGATGTAAGTCTTCTAAATATTGTCACAAACATTATAAGGAAAGAGTCCTTAAAGATGTTGAGGACAAGGCTGCCCTGAGAGCTGATGGGAGTTTATAGCTTGCCTTTTGTAGTCAAGTCTTCTAAATATTGTAACAAAAATTATAAAGGAAAGAGTCCTTAAAGATGTTGAGGACAAGGCTGCCCCGAGAGCTGATGGGAATTTATAGCTTGCTTTTTGTAGTCCACACTTGCTTCTGTAGGCTTTGTGCCTCAAATTTTGCACTTCACAAATAAATAGAGGCAATTGGATTAGTTAGTTGTACACAAAAAAATTCTTGAAAGATGGATTGGTAAAGTCTATTAGTAGGGGTCAAAGTTGCTTGATAGATTATGTGCTTTGTAAAACAAGGCTTGTAAGAAGAAAAAATTCAAAGTTAGAGCAAAATATGATCAGCAGTGTTTCTACCTACAAGGGTTTCATTAAAAAACTTAAACCCATTGTTGTTCTCGAGCCCTTGAGTTTGGTTAAGATGGGAGTGGTGCCTAATGTTAGAGCAAACTAAACATTTACTTGGTCATGTCAGTATGAGTTCTTGGTTCAACTTCTTGATGAGGCTATCACCATATTAGCAAATCAAAAGAACAAACTTGATGAGGTTAGAGTTAGACAATAGGTTGCTTCCTTGGTATATTCTCTTTCATGTACTTTTGTTGATGAGGATGGCATTTTGATCGATCAAGATGAGGTACAAGCTAAGTTTTAAAGGTTGGTAAAAGATACCTTGGGGAGAGCTCAACGGATGAGAGCATAGATAGATCCTCCATTACTTGAAACTAATAAAATGGAGTGATGAGCCATTTATTATTGAAGGGAGTATGCAATAGATGCAATGAGAATAGTTGGTTTAGAAGAGGAAACCAACCACCTAGCCAACTACCTTAAGTAACAATAATGTATGATTATTAACATCTACACAACGATGTAATATTTATTTATTCAAACCGTAGAAGCAACGATGTGATGACCCGTTTTATTCCCCTGTACTGAGCGCTAGAAGACAAGATTTGAAAAGCAGCCACTAGAAGACAAAAATAAAAAGGCATCCACTACAAGACAAAAAACTAAGGCAGCCACTAGAAGACAAAAAACTAGGAGGCAGCGCTAAACTTTTAATTAAAAAGCAAACCTTTATTAATAGCGATTCAACAAGGAGTCGGGGAGAATTAATAAGGGAACTGATAATGCAGCGTTTCCCTATTAAAAGATTGCGCTGCATAATGAAGACTTTAAAATAGCAAATCAAAAGTCAAACACAAAGCAGCGACTAGATATAGGGGCAGCGATTAATATTTAAAGAAGCAGGATTAATAATTTAATACTAGTTAACGAAAAGGCAGCAATCTGTTTTAAAGGGATATGTCATTTCTGTTTGAAGTGGTATGTCTTCTCATTTATAAAGATATAAATAGTGGTTGCATTTTAAGATATCAAGGCATGAAATAGAAATCACTTGGAAATCTGAATAAAGCAGCAGATTGGAAGAAATGGAATAAATTATGAGAGATCTATTAGATTAAGACTTTAAGTATATTATTGCAAGAATATATTTCGACAGTAAGTTTATATATATATATATACACACACACATCTGTTCATATGAAGTGATTATTGGAAGCTTGAAAGTAATTAGAAATATATATATATATACGATCATGTAATAATGATGCTTGCAACAATTATTAATCTTTATTAGTAGTTATTCATTTGATTTAATCTAATTGTTTCTTTTTAAGCAATATCTTCTGAATATTAGAAATAGATCGAACAACAAGGCAATTGGAGGAGATCAGAAATTATCTGCACTCAACAGACAAGGGTAGAAGTCAACAATTGTTAATATGTTTGCATCTTAGAGTCTAGCAGTCTAATATTTTAGCAAGTATGGTGGCATGCACTATTATGATTATTGTGAATGATGATATGTTCATTAATGAGTTTGTATATATTTAGTGTTTGTAATTCTCATCAAGCCACCATGAGGAGTGGGGGAAATACCAGCAGGGTGAGCAAATACCGGATTTCTTTCTAAGTACGCCACTCCATGTTGGATGACTGTGTCTGCCACTTGGGGCCAAGGGGATGAGTGTCTGCCCTTGGTCTTAGAAAGAGGAATCTACGGGCCTCCTATGGTAGCTTTTTCCCCAATCTCCACATGGATTGGTTGTTGGGAGGGATTCAAGGAGTCTCAATCATGAGAAGGATGGATAAGGCAACATGGATAGGGAAAGCAGGTATAAGTTTATCCACTAAGTATGCCACCTCATGTTGGATGATTGTGTGTCTGCCACTTGGGGCCAAGAGGGATGGTATATCCGCTCTTGGGCTTAGCATGGATAGCTTCGGGTGAACTTATCGTGTTTCTCATCCAAGTCCTGTTATGATTAAACTTCCACTATGCATTATGGATATTGTCTAGTTTATATAGTTTGAATTAGTTATGTATTTTTACATGGTTTAAATAGATAAAACATTCATTATATATGTTTTTATTGTCTAACATGATTGTAGGACCTAAGTCAAGTTTTATATTGCTTCAAGCATATAATTGGTTAGTTATAACCCTAACTACGTTAAATTCTTGATTCTAGGGCAAGATTTAGGGCAATCCCAAAAGGGTGCATTACAATTGGTATCAAAGGCTTAATCCTGCCAGCCTGTGGGACAAACCTACTTTAACCACCATTCAACCCTCTTTTTAAATAAATAAAAAAAGAAGATAAAATCAAGTGGGCCAACATTGCATTTCTATATATGTGTGTCTTTTACATGTATGCTTTGTGTCTTACATGTATTCATGTGTACTTTGTGTCTTACGTCTATTCATGTGTATACTTTGCAACTTATGTATTCATGTGTATACTTCGTGTCTTATGTGTATTCATGTGCATACTTCATGTGTATACTTCGGGTATTACGTGTATTTATGTGTATGCTTCATGTCTTACGTGTTACTTCATGCTTGATGTGTCTTCAACAAATTTACTCCATGTGTGTTTATGATTACTTTATGCTTAAAAATTAGGAAAAAGGCTGAATTTATAAAAGCTTTATCTGTCAAATGCTTCTTGGGTTGAGAAGCACTAACAATTAACTTATTTAAAATTAAATTTAGTCTCCAAATACAATAAGGAAGAGTTGTAACTATTGAATTGAAAAGGTGTGACTCCCTCAAACTTGAGATATAAAAGGGAGAGCATTTCATTTGAGAAAGACATCCATAACATCATTGAATAATTCAATTGAGAATAAAACCTTGAGTGATTTTGCAAGCAAATTAAATTAGACTCTCAAGAATAGTGATGATGTAAGAAGGGATGTGAAAGTTGCGACCCTTAAAATATGAAAGGCTGTGACTCTTCAAATGTGAAAGTTGTGACCCTTCAAATGTGAAAGACTATGACTCTTTTATAATGAAGGGTGGTGACTCGTTCAGGAAATGGATATAAAGGAATAAACCTCTACAATGGATCCACCTCATCAACAACATAGGCCAAGAGAGCTAAGTAACCCCAAAATCAAGATTGAAACAAGTATTAAAACCTAAGTACAAAACATGATGGTACATGATTTGTCACTATGTCAAACTTATTATGAATTTTAAATCGTCAAACTCTTAACATTTTCAATTATGTTAAGGAACAACTATGACACAAACAATTGGGATTCAGTAAATGTATTCCTAACATTATAAGGTCCCTAATTTATGATGTATAGATAAGCGTTACCATAGGGTCTACTCCTACTTGCTATACATAACATAGCTATTCCATGTGTGGTTTCTATTGCAACTAGGGAAAAGAGAATTATTTTACTAAGGCAGATAATATCACTTATAGTGTATCACCATAATGTTCCTTGCTTTGCATCTTGGGTGGGGGGAAAAGAAGACCAACATTAAACATCACCATTAAGATCATAGATGTGTGTCATGCTTCTAATCCTCATCTTAATATGTGGAAAGCTGCCAGAGGTGACTTGGTTGGCTTTACATTTGCCAAATGCAATTGCTTTAAAAATATAAGGTCTCTGAAAATTCGCCTATTACTTTACTCATGCATATCCCCCCAACAATCACAGTCCTTGAGATCACTTAAATTGCTGAAAAACTTAAAAGCCAAACAATAACATTTAAGTCCACAAAAATATTCCAAACAATCTACAATGATTTATCTAGAAAATTTGTCTTACCCATAACACCCCATTTAAAACATCATAGAGTGAATTATTATCAACATGCCTAGTTAGAATTAGAAATAATCATAAAAATCTAAGTCTAATTCAACTCTGATATGCCAAACAACATTCTTGAAAAGATGTAATGAAAACAACTCAATTCTTTAGGAAACTACAAATTTGGACTCTCAAGAGATCTTAAGAGAAATGTTGGAAATCTATCGTAGGGCATATTCATCAAACTTAATGAAGGAGGAACACAATGGTTCTAATGAAGAGTAATTTGTTCATTTTGAACAAAATTATAAGTACAAAGCAAGCCCATACCACATATGATTGAAACAATGGTGATGCATGGAGCTACTTTGTAGTCTACAAAATTGATCCAGTAGACTTTGTTTGTGGATCAAGTTCACTTCTATATGTAATATCTAGAGTAGATCACTTCATCCAAGGGTTTCTAAATCCTTTTCTTGATCAAAGTAATTCCACATTCATGATTAAAGATTAAGGGCATCGATATTAGGCACCTTAGTTGAATTTGATCCAAGTCCATTTTAAGTTACATTATGGGCCCATAACCCACAAATCCCAAGATCATTTCACCTCTTAAACTTTGGAAAAAATTGATGTTGTTTTGAACTAGGTGGAATAAAACAATATTTTTTCGAGATAGGAAAACCATCCTAGTGTTAAACATGGGAATATGTCAAATCTTTACAAGAGGAGTGACAACTTCCCATTGATATGGAAATTGGATGTTAGTGTTCATGGGGGATAACTGTTTGCTATGGATTCTAAGACTTTGTACATCCAATAATTTGTATTTAAGGATTATCTAGGGAATATGTACTTAGAAGGTTATAACATGCCATTAATCACCTATGAGTCTATGATAAGGTCATATATGTTTAAAGATGTTTGACTACGTTAAGTGTTACAAAACCCTATAAGCTATTTTATATCCTCATTAGAAATGAACTTGCCTCAAAATTTTGTTGAATGTTTACACAAAATGCAACAAGGGTAATGAAAAGAGAGAAAACTTGTCTTAAATAACAAGTCTTGCTAATTTCTAGTTCTTGGTTTTGTTGTTGAGAGTTATTGGGAAGAGGTAGTGCATAAATCAGAAGAATATTGGACAACAAATTGTCCTCATACTTTAGGGGATGGTATTAACCTTACCCAGTTGAGGCAAGTATACTATCAATTGCTCTTCAAGGACGACATTGTGGTATAGAGTTAGACATAACCAAGACAATTGCCACTAGTTGTAGAATTTTCAATTCCTAAAGCATCACAATAGTGTTAGATTTTAATGATCAGATTATATGCACAGAAATAAATTCAAATCAGACACAATAACACAGCAGATACCCTGGGAAAACCCTCCTCTTGAGGGAGAAAAACCCAGCAACAAAGATCTTCTCTTATATATAAATAATGGCAACAAATCTCTTTACAATGGGGCCAATCACAAGGCCAATATTCACCACCTTCACCAGATACAATAACAGATAATGATCTGCACTTCTATGACAACTAATTCTGCCCTTGAATAGATTCGCAATCTGCTCTCAAGGAAATTCGCACTTGACTGAATTAATTCGAACTTGAGTGAGTGATCAATAGAAGATGGTGACCTTGTATATATACAAGTGTGAGAGAGGTCGCACCTCTTCATGTACAAGGTCGGCCAAGATACAAATAATATAATTACAAATAATAAATATAATTTATAAGGAAAGTCGACCCAAGAGAAAATTATATTGTTGCCAAGAGATGCGCCTATTCTCATTAAATGTCACATATAAATAAATAGCCAATAGGCTACATTTATTTATGTCTTCACTCGTGGCTGGAAGGACGAATCTGAAGCTGCAATATCATTAACACTCCCTCTCAGCTAGGGAGAGAACTTCCAACTGCTCAAGACAAATCATCTCAACATGATGCCCATCACATTGGCTACAACCAGATGTGAAGAGAAGAATATCACCTCAACGTGATATTAGATATCGCCTCAACACGATATCAACCATAATGGCTA
>VDFB02073303.1:0-20650 GCA_007258455.2 Sequoia sempervirens
AAACCAAGGTTGAAGGAACTAGGAGGTATGCATTCCTCGAAGCCAAGCCTAAAACAATTTTAGCAACATTTTGTTGTAATAAGCAATGGATGATCAAATGAAGAGCCCAGCACTCTTATTTATAGCTTTTCCTCCTCAATTTCAATTTCATCTCCCTCTCATTTGGGCACCCAAATTGCATTTGCATTTCATTTTAATTTCATTAATCTCCTTGTCTTTGGCGTCCACACATAAAGGAGAGTTACTTTATCAAAAATGCAAATGAAACATTAGCTTTTGGCATCCCACTTCAACAAGAGCAAAAATACATTATAAAATATTATTATCTCCTCTAGGCTAGGCGTCCAAATGAAATGTATTAAAATATGACTTTATTACTTCCTCAAATAAATCGTCCTCGAAGCCTTAGCCAAAATTTCACCAAAATATTTAAATATTGTACCTCCATAAGAGAACGCCCAACACAAGCTCTGTCCTGCCAAAAATAGCTCAGAAGTGGTGAAGACCTAGACTGCTCAAACTAACTTGCCAGAAATAGCCATTGCACTGAATTGCTAAAATGCTGCTAAAAATAGCATTGCCAAGAATAGTTCTTACTAAAAATAGCATACTGCTAAAAAATAGTAAGTTGTTCCAAACTCATTTTGAGCACAAACCGGGTAATCATCGTGACTTACTAAAAATAGTAAGTCTGGAAAAGTCCTTTGTTTCAGTTGCATGTCACATCACCGCAAAGTTCTATGAAAACCCAGAAGGAATCCAGAATCAAAACTGCAAAACACCAACATGCAAGCCTCCAAAACTGCCAAGGAATCTGCCAGAAATGCATGTCATTATCCTGTCATGCATGTTACCTCATCCTAAAGCTCTCCAAAAACCCAAAAAGCTCCACCAGACATGCATCAGAAACCCTCGCATGCAAGCCTTCAAAACATCCTTTAAAAATGGAAACCTTAATTTCAGCTTCAGACAAGCCTACGGGCTTCCAGAAATAGGCTATCAAACATAGAAGAGCATATGGCTAAAATGGGGACATTACATTTCACCTCCTAGAAACACCATGTGGCTATCATGAAGTACGACTGGCAAGGAATGGTACAACCTGCCCAAATAAACCCCCACATGCCAAGTTTGATCCTCAATCAGCAAAGGATAACAGTAGATATATATGTATTCTAATCTGAGACAAAGAACTTCAGAAAACTTGAACAATCTATCTCCAAATAAGCACAAATGTGACTCCTATGTGTAGTCACCTGAAGAGCAAACCTTGGGTGGTATTTCACACGTGTAGAATGCTTAAATCTAAGAGAAATTGCATTCTCCAAAATCGTATTTGCAGCAGAAACCCTTGTTTCTTCTCACAACCAAAACTCTTGAAATTTGTCAAGTGTTGACTGAATGAATGAAATGAATTCCAAAATGCCCTCTTATAATTCACCTCAAATTCACTTTTAAATTCCATTACATTCAATTTACTTTTAATTTCTTTTAATTTGGTGCACAACTTCATAATATAAAATATACTTTAAAAATCACTTATCGCCCCTTTTAAAATGAAACTTTAAATCGTATTATAAAGTATACTTTCATAATCATTTAAATCCCTTTTTAATAAAGTCCTTATGTCTCCCTTTTAATATAATAAATTAATAAAGCATCATTAAATAGATCACTTTATTAATTTCCATTTAACCCTTGTATCACTTTTAATAATAAAGTCCCCTTTAAATAATCACTTTATTAAAATATTCTAAAGTGACTTAAGAATTACACACTTTACTTTATTAAATTAAAATATTAAATTTAACACTTTAATATTTCATCTTTCATGCTGAGACCATCACCCAATCACTCCAATTGGAAACTGATGTTGCAACCGATCCCGGGGTGATGTCTGAACAAAGCAAATCAATTGCCAGTCTCCTAAAAAGTAGGGATTCCCCTAAAAAGTAGGAAATTGTCTATGATCATCTTAATAGGCTCTTAACCCCTGCTAGGCTCCACAAGCTCCGGGTGGTCACAAATGAACTGTCAATCCCTTCCTAAAAAAAAGGAGACTAGCTACAAGCTCCTGAAACACAATGCAAACTTCCCAAAAGGTCACAAGATCCCCGAAAGAGCTCCCTATCCACTGTGTCGGCCTATGGGAACCCAACTAATAGGCTAACCACCACGACTAACCACTGCCTAGGAAAAGGGGACATTACAACCTCTTTATTAATATTACACTTCCTTCGACGCAGACAATTATATAAGTTCAAAACTTCTAATATACTTTGTTGCTCCCATTTTAGGCCTGTTTTCACAAGCATCTAATTTTGTAGCCTAAGGGATCACAAATAGTACTATACTATCAAACTTATATATAAATGGAGAAAATTGTTTCCAGAATCTTACCACTCCTGAAAAATACATCAAGTAAAATTTAGTTTAAGAAATTGGCGAAATTTAAAATCAAATCCATTTATAGGCTTGGTAACAAAATTATATCAAAGTAAATTTTATAAAAAATCTTAGTGTTACACCCCAAATTGTGAAGTTACTATTTACCATTACTAGATAGGGTAAATGTCAATGTAATGTGAATTTTGGAGATGAATTAATAATGCTTGTACCTTGTTATCAATATGAATGTTATATCACTTGATGTTGTTTCATTTGATGTTGTCTCAGTTGATGTTATTCATGGTGAAATACTGCATAAATAAGAATAGATGGTTATTGAATTATTGTTATTCTAACTTTGAAGATGTTTATATATACTGCTTATTGTTGTGAACAATTGACTGCCAAGGCATGTGCTAGTGGTTGCAGGTAAAAGTCCATTTCTCCAAGGGGAGGGGAAGTATCACTCGGGAGAGGAGCTTGGTCGAGTAACCGGTAAAGTGAACTATCTAAGCATACACACACGTCACCTTAGATTGAGTGAACTGAGTCAGTTTGTGTGGGTAATAGGTAAGTCATCCTTAGCCAATGGGTTTGCATTTGAGAGTCTTGTTACTTCTCCATGCTGTATTGGGTGATGTTTATCTATTTGACTTTTGAGTCCTTCCTTTTGACATTGTGTTGATTGTGCTTGGGTTGAGACTTTGGGCTTTGTCAATGGATACCTTTACATCGTTTCATTTAAACATTAATCGTAGCATGTCTATGGGCATATATATATAAATACATATACATAGACCCATGTATGTGAGCATTAGCAAATGCACATATATGTGAGTAGAAATACTCACCGAGGTACATACATGAGGAAACCACTATGCTTGTCTATACATATGTGTGGGAATAGACACTAGGTCATGATCATTCTATGTCAAATGGATTACTTGATTATCGTATTACCATATAATGAATATAGTTCTATATATGCAAAGATACACTTGCAAGCGTTAATGCTTTTGGAGAAGTGTACATATGTATATATAATATAAAGTACAAGTGTATAAAAATATACACGTATTATTATTTGCAGTATAAGATAATAAGAGATATACATCCGACATAATGTGGATATTAATAACATATTATTATTATTGCCTTCCAAATTTATATATATACTAAGGTATTTTAAACTATATATATGTGTAAATGTTTAATATAATTAACTATAACTATATATATATAATTCATATAATCTCTCACCTTTGGAAATCGAATTATTTCCTAATTGATTTAATATTAATCTCTCATCTTTGGAAATCGATTTATTTCCTAATTGATTTAATATTGATCTCTCAAACTTTGGAAATCGAATTATTTCCTAATCGATTAAATTTTATCACTTCAACTTTGGAATCGGATTATTTCTGAATCATATCATTGAACTTTGGAAACGAAATATTTTTGAATTGATATAGTTCATATCTTTTAAACTTTGGAAAATAGAATTATGAAATGAATCGATTTAATTTTATCATTCAACTTTGGCGTAGGAAAGCCGATATTATGATGGAATTCGAAACAAATACAACTCTGGAAGAATCACGCATCACCGCTAGTGAACACGCAGGGAGGAAACCATTGCACGTCTTTGCTCTATTGCTCAATCAAGCTTAGACCCAATCAATAACTAAAAAACATCTTTCGTACTTGTTCAACTATGCGAACAGTAGAAGAAATGAAATGAAAGCGTGATGTAACCCTGGCAACACATCTAAGAACAAATTTTGTAGGTGTCGATTGGCATAACTCCCCCATGTGCTTTGGAATAAATCTTCATTATGCTGGCAGGAATTCGAGGATGACTCACCCTAGGAATTGTTGAGTATGGCATGGAATTGACGCCACCTCCAGGATTGAAAATGTTGATGGCAATGGTGTCAATTCACATGCCATGACAGTAGCAAATTGTTGGAGGCTGGGCTCCCGCCCCAACCTTCATAATTGGCATTCATTCGTACTTACTCATTTCATTTCATTCACTCACAGCTTTTCGTTATTCTTCATCAGCCTTTTTTTTTGTCATATGCGTATTATCAGGTGATCTTATATGTTCAGTTTGCAATTACTGATTGAACAATATGAGCAGCTAGTACTCATAATTCTAAGTCGCCATAGTATTCAGACAGTGTTCACATTTCTGTGAGTTACTTTTATCTTGGAGAGAAACATATTCTACCCAAGGAATACGTCATTTCTACTAGTGATTTCTGAGAGTGGGAAAGAGGGAAATTTTGTGAGGAAATTATCATCTTCTGAGGGATTGGGAACTAAATTCAAGAAACTGGATTGAACTGGAAGGGGAAAGCAGCTCTGTCATCAATTTGGGATAAGCGTAAACAGGCATGGGGAATTCTTCTTCTTACTAGTTATTTGGAATTGATGTGATTTTTGTATTGCCTGAAATGTCTTTTCTGTAAGCGCAATACAAGTAATTGAGAGTGTTTTGAATAAGAGAATTGAAGCTTTTAAGTTGCTTTTATAATGTGTTATTAAGTACTCCAAGATAGAAGAGTTTGCTTGACACAAATACTTAATTGAATTAGATATGTCGAAGAGGTAACTTGACACAAGTATTTAACTACACTAGGTATGTCAAAAAAAAATTACTTGACAGAGGAATTCAACTATGCTACATATAGTACAACATAGGTATTTAATTATACTAGACATGTTTGAACATGGGATGCAATGTGTTTGTATTTACTCCATAGTAGGAGATGGATGTATGTCACCAGTATTATATACTAGGTTTGATTGAACATGAACAACACATAGGATACGTTTAGCTAAGTTATTTATTTAACTAGGAAAGCTTGTGTTTACTCCTAGGAGAGGTCATCCAGTATGGGAGAGAATTTATTATACTTATATGTAAGTAGATTGTTTTGAAGATAGGTTATCTGGGATGATGGACTATCTATTGAAAGATATTCCTAGCTTGTGTACTTGCTAGTTAAGTAGGTTAATACCAAGTAGATTATATGGTGATAGGTTATTTGGGATGATGGACTATCCATTGGAGGATATACCTATGCGTAATTTAAGATAGCCTTAAGTCAAATCAGCCCTGAGTAGTGTATGTGATAGATGACTCTCAATCGTTTACTTAATTAAAACTCTTTGATCAAAGTAGTGCAATGTACGAGACTCCACTTAGATTGTGGGACTCTTGAGACTACACTGTCAGTTCACCGTGATCCCGTATTACATGCTAGTTCGAGATTGTGGGATTACAAGGTTCTAGTTATGTAGGACACAACATTATGCTCAATTGGTTGCCGTTATCGGTTACTCTACCAATCTCTTCATCGAAGGGAAGGGCCATCTATCGAATGATAGATATGCGAGGACCGCATTATGAGTTTGTGGTTGGCGGAAAAGCGCCTAAGTGATGCTTGTCCTCCACAACAGGCGACAGAAGAACCAAGATTTGAAAGGGAAGATCTTGGACCGTCTTATAGCTATTTGTTCTAAAGCTCATTGGAGCTACGTTTGTAAAGGTATGTATTCTTGTTACGAGTACATGTGAAGTTATTGTAATGAAGTGGAATCTTTATTGTAATATGATATGGCATCTTGTTCGTATATTTTCAATAAGAGAAAGAAAAAATTTATTACAAGGACTTGTTAGCACGTTTATTTAGTCGTAAGATCTAAATTTAGAAGAAGAAAAAAATTACTGTACTAAAGGGTTGGCACGTTACACTTAGGTGGGATTTAAAAGCAAACACATTTAAAGGTTTGAAATAAAATTACATAGATTCACCCACCATAAAGTTGGCTCCATTAATATATAGCTATTTTTAAAAATGCAAATATTATTTTATTAGTCAACCCCCTCCCTATAGTGCTCAAATTCCAAAAAATTGTCAAACCCAAAAGACTATTCATTACCCTCTGGAAGTTTTCAAGAAGGTTGAATTATCAATAGTGTTGTCTAGCTAGTATTTCCAGGTTAATGAGAGAGTTCTAATTACAACAATCTACATGCATAATACCCAACATCTAGTGAATGAAGAGAATCTTCTGGTATAATAAATATTATATAATATCAATAGTGTTGTCTAGCTAGGATTTCCAGGTTAATGAGAGAGTTCTAATTACAACAATCTACATGCATAATACCCAACATCTAGTGAATGAAGAGAATCTTCTGGTATAATAAATATTATATAATATCAATTATAACTAATTCATATCAACTTTTTATTTATAAAAACAGAAACATAACCCTACCACCTTTTTGGATCCCATATAATTCCCATTCATTTCATTATAATGCATGCCATAAATTCTATTGAAATGAGTAGCAGTCAATTTAAAACCAAATCTGAAAATGATCTCTGAAGTTCAGGTTCTTATTGAACCAAACTAATCAATGACAGCACTAGAAAATACCTCTGAACAGCTGTTTATTTGATTTTTTTTATTTTTACAAGTACAAAACATTTTCATTGCATTGGCTGACTGACAATGTTTGAGAAGAAATGCATCAAATAGTTAATGCATACCTCAACTTCTTGTTTATCTTGAAGGGCCTTCTCCAACTGCTCCTTCAAGCTTTCAATTTCTTCTTGGTATTCTCCAACAATGCCATGAACCTATGGGCACAACAATACAATAAATATTTCATTATCCAAAATGTCATCAAACTTTGTCATATATTTATTATCATGTAAATCTAAAAATATAAGATTTTTTCCTAGAGCCACATTCTTTTGTTTGGAATTGGCATGTAAACTTTACAATAGAAAGCATTCTATTTTATAAATAATTCCAAAATGACAACAGACTAAATATGCCATTTGAACATTATTAATGATAGTGCAGCTTCAGGTTCGTCCTTCCAGCCACAAGTGAAGACAGATTTATATGTGTCATTTAATAAATGGGCGCATCTCTTGGCAATAATACAATTCTTATTTTGGGCCGACTTTTAATGACTAAATGTAAAGTCATACCTTTTGTGTTAAGAGCCGACCTTCCTTGTAATTTGTATTTTATTTGTAATTATTTTTTACTTGTAAAGAGGCCGACCTTGTGTATGAAGAGGTGCGACCTCTCTCACATCTTGTATTTATACAAGATCATTTCATTCATTTCATATGAAAGCAAGTTCGAAGTATTCCTTCTCATAGTGTGAATTCCTTCAAGAGCAGATTGCGTTTTTCTTAAGGGCGAATTCCTTCAAGAGCAGATTGCGATTTTCTTAAGGGCGAATTCCTTCAAGGGCAGATTGCGATTTTCTCTAAGTGCTGATTCAGATCACAAGGAGGAGCAGAATATTTCTTCTATTATTGCATCTGAAGTTGATGCTGATAATCGGCCTTGTATTGGCCTCATTGTAAAGAGAATTGTTGCCATTATTACATATAAAGAGATATCATTGTTGCTGGGTTTTTCTCCCTCAAGAGGAGGGTTTTCCCAGGGTATATGCTGTGTTTCTGTGTCTGATTTTTTAATTAATTTTCTGTGCACTTATCTGATCATAAAAACAACATGGTATCAGAGCGGGTTTGAGGATCGTGATCAGTTTATTGCACTCAGATTACTGCTTACAGCTTGTCAAGATGGTGTATGATCTGAAGTTCGAAGGTCCGTGCGATTCCATGTCTCATTCAGCACTATCTAGCTGCATACCTTCCAACTCCAGCACCTGGATAATCGACAGTGGTGCCTCCCGCCACATAACTGGATTCAAGGGACACTTATCCAATTTGGTGGAAAAGGAATCTGCTGATCAAGTCATCATTGGAGATGATGCCACCTACTCTGTCAAGGGAATTGGATCCTCCACACTTCACTTGGATTCTGGCATATCGCTTCAATTGGGTAATGTTCTTTATGTTCCCGGAATCAAGCGTAATCTCATTTCTATTTCAGCTTTGGAAGATAAAGGATATCAAGTTGCCTTCTCCAAAGGCAAAGTTCTAGTGTGGATGCAGAACTCTAACTTTAAGGATGCTCAAGTAATTGGAGTAAGACATGATAACCTCTTCAAGGTCTGCTCTCTTCCTCTTCAAGCATTGGTTCATGACTCTACCAGCCTTTGTGATCTTTGGCATCGGAGATTGGCTCACCTGCACTTTCGAGCTCTACCCATCATGGAGAAGTTGGTGACGGGCCTTCCCAAATTCAACCCGGAACACGAAGGTACATGCAAAGGCTGCGCATTAGGTAAGAACATAAAAGCCCCTTTTCATAGTAGAGAAAATAGATCTAAGTGTATTTTAGACCTAATTCATTCTGATTTATGTGGTCCTATGTCTGTTCCTTCTTTGAGTGGTTTTTTGTATTATGTTCTCTTTATTGATGATCACTCTAGGAAGACTTGGATTTATTTTTTGAAATCTAAAGAATCTGAGGAAGTTCTAGATAGGTTTAAAGAGTTTAAAAGCTTTAGTAGAAAATCTTTCTGGTAAACGAATTAAGGTTCTTAGATCTGACAATGGTGGAGAATACACCTCCAGTAGTTTTCGAAACTTTTGTACTAATGCAGGAATTAAGAGGGAGCTTTGTGTTCCCTATAATCCACAACAAAATGGTGTTGCCGAGAGAAAGAACAGGACAATTGTGGAAGCAGCAAAGGCCATGATTCATGATCAAGATCTGCAAACCTTCCTTTGGGCAGAAGCTTCTAGGACAGCAGTATATGTTCAGAATAGATGCCCTCATAAGATCCTGGAGAATATGACTCCAGAAGAAGCCTTTTCAGGGAAGAAGCCTGAAGTCAGCCATTTGAGGATCTTCGGTTGTCCTGTCTATATTCATGTTCCCAAAGAAAAGAGAACCAAACTGGAGCCTTCTGGCAAGAAGGGAATCTTTGTGGGCTACAGTGAGACTTCAAAAGCTTACAGGATTTACATTCCAGGTCAGAAGTCGATAGAGATCAGTAGGGATGTCACATTCGAGGAAGATGTTGCATTTAGGAGATCCAGAGGGATTCATATGGAGATTGATAATGAGGAGTCTCCTCAGGACATGGAGGTTGACCATACTCCTGAGATTCAGAGGGAGACAATGGAACCAAAGGAAGATCTTGATCCAGTTGAACCCTTGGAACCTACTGATGGGCCTACAGATATTGCTATTGGGAGGAAGAGACCTCTATGGGCCAGTCGCACTATGCAAGAGGCTGAAAACTTTGCAGCTCCTAGAGGCACATTCAGAGAAAGCAAAAGGCCACATAAGTTCTCCAGTTATGTTGCCTTAATGAGTCAGATTATAGAATCCGAGCCTTCCTGTTTTGAGGAAGCATCCAGTCTTCAAGTCTGGAGAGATGCTATGTCAGAGGAGTATCAGTCAATTCTCAAGAACGATGTTTGGGATATCGTTCCTAGACCCAAGGGCAAGTCAGTGGTATCTTCTAAATGGCTATTCAAGATTAAACATGCTGCAGATGGAAGCATTGAGAAGCACAAGGCAAGATTTGTGGCTCGAGGGTTCTCTCAGAAAGAGGGAGTTGACTATGATGAGACCTTTGCTCCTGTTGCTCGATACACTTCTGTCCGAACCATCATTGCTATTGCTGCATCTAGAGGATGGAAGATTCATCAGATGGATGTGAAGACAGCTTTTCTCAATGGAGTAATTGAGGAAGAGGTTTACATAGAGCAACCTGATGGATTTGAGATTCATGGGAAGGAGTCACACGTTTGCAAGTTGAAGAAGGCCTTGTAGGGTCTTAAGCAGGCTCCTCGTGCATGGTACGAAAGGATTGATCAGTATCTATCAAGCCTGGGTTTCTTGAAGAATGATGCTGATTCAAATCTCTACTTCAAGGTAATCAATGGTGATGCATTAATTTTGGTTCTATATGTTGATGATCTAATCCTCACTGGAGAAGATCACCTGATTCTTGAATGTAAGAAGGACTTAACTTCTGAATTTGAGATGAAGGACCTTGGGCTCATGCATTACTTCCTTGGTTTAGAAGTCTGGCAGAGGCCAGACGGTATGATTTTAAATCAAGGGAAGTACACCATTGACATACTTAAGAGATTTGGCATGATGGATTGCAAATCCATGTCTACTCCCATGGAGACCAATCTTCATAAACTGAAGGAGGCTGCAGCTAGTTCAGATTTGGTGGATCCTACATTGTATAGACAGCTGATTGGATCCTTGATGTATCTAGTTAACACTAGACCTGATATTTGCTATGCAGTGAGTGCACTTAGCCAGTTTATGTGTGATCCGAGACAGATACATCTTGTTGCAGCTAAACATATACTGAGATACTTGCATGGCACAGTTGGATATGGGTTAAAGTATACTTCAGATGCAGACTTGGAGTTACTTGGTTTCACTGATTCTGATTGGGCAGGTTGTGTCACAGATCGGAAGAGCACCTCTGGCTGTTGCTTCAGTTTGGGTTCTGTTATGATTTCCTGGTGCAACAGGAAGCAGTCTTCTGTAGCATTGAGTACAGCAGAGGCTGAGTACATTGCAGCTTGCATTGCAACTCGGGAAGCAGTGTGGCTTCGTAAGCTCCTTGCAGGATTGTTTGGACAATCAATGGAGCCCACCATTATTCATTGTGATAATCAGAGTTGTGTGAAGCTCTCTGTCAATCCCGTGTTTCATGACAGAACCAAGCATGTTGAGATCAAGTACCACTATATCAGAGATATGGCATCGAGAAAGTCAGATAGCTTGAGGTAATAATAGCATCGATGAGTGTATGGCAAGATATTCTCACCAAGCCTCCCCCGCCAGGTAGTTCGTACCGAGACAAGCTTGTATGGTGGAGAATCCAGCCCTTGATCGAGTATGAGTCTCAGATCGCTGAGCCTTGCTTAATGAGTTCTTTTTCTCGTAGAGAAGTCTTATATGAAATCCCTTGTTAATGCACCTTCTTCTGTGACGGAAGAATTTGAGGTGAAAGCCCTCGTTTCCACCCTCTGAGAGAGTCATGGTGGGTGTCATGTGTGCGACTCCATGACATACCTTGTACTTGTGTTTCACCCTCTGAGAGAGTCATGGTGAAAGTCACTTGAGGTGACAACATCACGCAAGTGATGAACACTTGTACTTACTATTGCATCTTCTTCTGTGACGGAAGAATTTGAGGTGAAAGCCCTCGTTTCCACCCTCTGAGCTGAGTCATGGTGGATGTCATGTGTGTGACTCCATGACAACATCACGTGAGAGAGTCCGTGATGATCTTTCTGTGCTTGTGTTTCACCCTCTGGGAGAGCCATGGTGAAAGTCATCACGCAAGTGATGAACACTAGCACTTAACCATGTGATGGTTGATATCACATTGAGGTGATATATCTCTCTTTATATCTGATTGCAGGAAATGGTGGCAGATGAACCTCATATGGAGATCATATGTTCTATGCAGTTGGAAGTTCTCTCCCTAGCTGAGAGGGAGTGTTAATGATAGTGCAGCTTCAGGTTCGTCCTTCCAGCCACAAGTGAAGACAGATTTATATGTGTCATTTAATAAATGGGCGCATCTCTTGGCAATAATACAATTCTTATTTTGGGCCGACTTTTAATGACTAAATGTAAAGTCATACCTTCTGTGTTAAGAGCCGACCTTCCTTGTAATTTGTATTTTATTTTTAATTATTTTTTACTTGTAAAGAGGCCGACCTTGTGTATGAAGAGGTGCGACCTCTCTCACATCTTGTATTTATACAAGATCATTTCATTCATTTCATAGGAAAGCAAGTTCAAGTATTCCTTTCCTCATAGTGCGAATTCCTTCAAGAAGATCATGCTTTATGGGGCTATAATTCCTTCAAGATTGATTACATTTTCTTAAGGGCTTAATCTTCATGGGCAGATTACACGGGCGCGATTCAGATCACAAGGAGGAGCAGAATATTTCTTCTATTATTGCATTTGAAGTTGATGCTGATAATCGGCCTTGTATTGGCCTCATTGTAAAGAGAATTGTTGCCATTATTACATATAAAAGAGATATCATTGTTGCTGGGTTTTTCTCCCTCAAGAGGAGGGTTTTCCCAGGGTATATGCTGTGTTTCTGTGTCTGATTTTAAATTAATTTTCTGTGCACTTATCTGACTATAAAAACAACATTAACAACTGGATAGTTATCCTTTCAAAAAACTGAAATTTATGACTGTTGGAAATAAAACTGAAAACAGTTGCTACTGAATCTTTTTGAACTGAACTTTCATGTGAGCTCACAATCTAACTCTAATATTATGTATTATGTATTAAGGATCTATAATGTATATGATGAATGTCTTATCAATGTTATCATATGAATATTTGAAATTTCCCTATATTTTGAATAAATTTCCTATTATTTAAGTAAATGTCCTCTTTGTTGTTCCCCTAAATGGCCTCTAAAAATTTCATTCTTGAAATGCATCCCCCCTTCCCCTACCATCCCCATCCTGGAAACTTGTGAATATAGATTGAGTTAATATTTACTCCAAGGATGGGCATGCCAGGCTACCAACTCGATGTCCTCTAGACAGCTTCCTGGAATGTGTTAGCCCTTTATTGGACCCTATGTGGGCTAGCCGGGAATTGGTTAGAGGGTCGTTGGTACTCGAGATTGATCGCTCTTGTTTTCTGCAGCCCAAAGGACTGGGTCTACACAGTGTTAGCAAAGCAGGAGTTGATGCCTTTACCAAGACAGGATTATATGGTGTTTTGAGTGAGTTATGGGTTTTTAAGTGATATTAAATATTAATTGATTTAATATTTAATTATAAAGTCAAATTGACTTTATATTTTAAAATCACTTAAATATTCTCTAAAAGTGATTTAATACTTTAATCACTTAAATTGATAAAGTGCACCCAAGTATTTAAGTCAAATACTATTGAAATGACTTAAATATTATTTAAAAGATTTAAATCTCCAAAAGTGGCGTATCTTTCTTTGGATTCGTGCCTTTGCATAAAAGGGCATTTTTGGCAATGAGAAACTCACCTTTTGATATTTCGACTTTGCCTTGTGCTATTTCCTGTGCATTCTCCTGTGATCAAGGTTTGAACAATCTGCCATTGAAGAATGATACCTCTTCCGTGTTGAGCACTCTTGAGATTGTGAAAGATCAATCGAATCAGTGCAGTTGAGAGCTTCATTCAGAGGTTCTACATGATTCAGACAGAGGATATATATTGAGATTTACTGTTGTTTGCATTAAGAAAGGGTTTCTTCCTTGTGGCGCCTCCTCCTTTAGATTCAGTGGCTTCCAGCAAGAATAACATTCATTCTTTCTTTGGCCGTACGGTTTACATTGGTTTTTGTGCATTCTGGAAAGGCGTGTGAAGGAAGTAGTTGAAACGCCTTCCTCTTGGCTCCCTTTTGTGTTTCTATCTGGCTGCTCACTCTACCAAGGCATTGTATCTGGTGTGGGAGAAGTCGATCCGGAGTCATGCAGTTTATTTGCTTTCATTTTCATCATTTCAGTCGGCAATCTGTTTTATTTTCTTTAATAACAATCCGAGATATTCGGGTATGTTTGTCATTTGCAAATCTATTTTGCCAGCTTAAATAATGTTTCTACACTTTCATTCAAGAAAATAGTAAATTTGCCTTATAAGCATTATTGTGCGCTCTTCTCTTCCTCGCTTTCCATCAAACTTTCAAAAACTAAATAAATACTCAAAAGACTTAAGAAAATTGGGGGTTTGAGTTGAGAGATGCCAGGCTCATCACAATGGTATCGTAGGCTCGATCTACAACCTGCTGTGGTTAGCCAGCCTACATGCGCCCAATGTAATAGGTTTGACAGGTACTACTCACACAGGGGTCCTAGTTTGCAGAGAAGTACTTTTGAACCTTTTTCAGCATTTCCATTTGACGAACAGGAAGAAGAATTAGGCTTTGATAACATGGCTGACAGGGATGCTGAAGGATCTCGCAGGAATCATCTTGATGATGAGGACAGAGAAGCTAGAGATGTGCTTAGAGGCATGGTTGCAGGCCAAGAACAGGTGGCGACTATTCTCCAACAACTTAGCACAAATGTCCAAAATTTGACAATGAATAGAGCTCTGAATCTTGATCGAGATCAAGAAGGTAGTATTCACAAAGAGCCTCAGAGAGTCATAGCTCCAGTACGCACCTTTGAGAGGGCTACATGTCCTACTTTTACCAGAAATGATGCTGAGGAAGAGGATGAAGTTGAACAGGGTGGTGAAATAAATTTTGCAGATAACATCATGGTTATGCATGATGAATGGGATGCATTGCCACCGAGAGTTAAGGAGCACCTTAACTTCGATAGATTCATGAGCCAGAAGAGAGAACACACTAGAAGCAGGAATGACAGGAGGCCTAGACACAAGCAGAATGATCTTAGACAGGCTACCAATAAGCTTACTTTGGAAAACTTTGATGGCAGTGGTAGAGTTACAGCACATGCCTGGGTCAGTAAGCTTGACACATTCTTGACACTACGTCCCATGCCTGAGGAGGATGCCATTCGATTTGCAGCACTTCACCTTGATGGCGTGGCTCATGACTGGTGGATTCATGGCATGGCTACTCTTCACCATGACAGGATTACCTCGTACTACGAGTTTACTGATAGACTGGTAGAGAGATTTGATAGACGTGATCTTGAACTATTCTTCAGAGATCTGGCACAACTGAAACAGTTGGGTAGCTTGGAATCGTACATTGGAGAGTTCCAAAGACTATCCGTGATGGTGACAGGAATCTCAGAGAGAAGGTTGATCATATTGTTCATTGAGGGACTTTTCGAGCCCATGAAAGGTTGGATAAAAGCGTTTGATCCACCTACTTTACAGGAGGCCATGAGGAAAGCTCGCAGCATGGAGCTAGCTACACCTCGTAAGCCATTTGGCTCAAAGCCAACTACCTCCTACACAGAGAACAAATCAGATCCGAAGAAGGCTGATAATGCAGATCCAAAAAAGAAATTTGCAGCTCCTTTAGATCGAGAAACAATGAACGATTTACGAAGAAGAAAACTTTGTTTTTACTGCAAGGGTCCGTATGACTTTAATCACGACTGCCCCCTCAAACCTAAAGGGCAAAACAGGCACATGGAGTGGTTTTATGAGGGAGAAGCATTGACTGATTTTTCTGATCAGCAAGCTCCAATCTATGATACAGATGGAGAAGAGTCAGAAAATGAGGCAGAAATTGTAGCAGAAACAAAATTACAGGAGGCTCATATGTCCAGCATGCAGAGAGAGGGATCTTTCAGACTCCATGGGATCCTAGCTGGTCAAAGGGTCATATCTCTTCTAGATACAGGTGCAACCCACAACTTCATCGATTCACGGTTAGTGGAGAAACGGGGAATTCAAACTCAGCAGTTTGAAGGCATACGTGTGAAGGTTGTAGATGGATACACTCTCAACTGCGAGAGGATGATACTTGACTTGCCTTTGAAACTCAACAATTTTGAGTTTAAGGCAGATTTTTATGTTGTGAACATGGGAGGAACATATATAGTTCTTGGCATGAAGTGGCTTCATGCGATAGGAGAGTTCACGCTTAATTTGTGTGACATGGAGATGAAATTTAGCATTGATGGCACAAATCATATTCTAAAAGCCATCAAGGACAGCAACCTTAGAGAAATTTCACTCCGGAGAATGGAACGTTTGATTCGCCACGATATGGTAGAGTGGGCTGCTCAGTGCAAGCTAATGCCTTCACAGTTGGAGCAGCAAGCTTCTTCTTACCATCCAGATGTGCAGGAACTTCGAATCAAACATGCGAAGGTGTTCAGTGCAATTCCACCTGGTAGACCTCCTGATAGAGGTATTGAGCATATTATAGAGTTGGATGAGGGCACGAAACTGATCATGATTACTCCTTACTGGCACCCCAAGCGTCTAAAAGATGAGATTGAGAAGACTATTCAGGAGCTGTTAGCTATGGGGCACATTAGGCCGAGTAAGTCACCCTTTGCTTCATCAGTTGTTTTGGTGAAGAAAAAGGATGGTACACTCAGGATGTGTATTGACTACAGAATGCTCAATAGGAAGACCATAAAGAACAGGTATCCTATTCCACGGATAGATGAGTTGATAGACGAGCTTCATGGAGCTTGCTACTTCTCAAAGATTGATTTGAGGATAGGGTATCATCAGATCAGAGTCCGAGAGGAGGACATAGAGAAAACTGCGTTCAGATGTCACTGTGGACACTATGATTTCTTGGTTATGCCATTCGGTTTAACCAATGCTCCAGCCACATTTCAATCTACTATGAACAAGGTTTTCCATCCTCACTTGAGGAAATTTGTATTGGTGTTCTTTGACGACATCCTGGTTTATAGAAAATCATGGGAGGGACACATGGTTCACTTGGATAAGGTACTAAGTATACTTGTCAGGGAGTCCTTGTACGCCAAGGAGTCCAAGTGTGCTTTGGGCATGGCAGAGCTTTTATATCTGGGACACATCATCAGCGGTGCAGGAGTCAGCATGGATCCAGAGAAAGTTCGAGCCATCATCGATTGGCCTACACCTGAGACATTGACACAGCTCAGGGGATTTGTAGGATTGTGTGCCTTCTATCGTCGGTTTGTTAGTGGATTCTCGCGGCATGCTGCGCCACTAACTGATTTGACTAAGAAGGGTGCTTTTGTGTGGACACCACTAGCACATGCGTGCTTTGAGAAGTTCAAACTTCTCATGACCACATGTCCAGTATTGGCTCTACCGGACTTCACCAAACCTTTTGAGTTACATTGCGATGCCAGTGGTGAGGGTATTGGTGCAGTTATCATGCAGGATCGACACCCTATAGCTTTCGAGAGTAGGAAGCTAAGAGGTCCTAAATGGAGCTACAGTATCTATGATAAGGAAATGTTGGCCATCATGCATGCCATGGCCAAATTCAGGCAGTACTTGATTGGTAGTAAATTCACTGTTAAAACCGATCATAATAGTTTGAAACATTTTCTTGGGCAGCGAGATCTGAACGAGAGGCAACAGAAATGGGTCAGCAAGCTTTAGTCTTATGATTTTGACATCTCCTATGTCAAGGGCACTCAGAATGTGGTTGCTGATGCTTTATCTGGCCGTCCTCACTTGTGCTCTATTACACTGATTTCAGAGGACTGGAGACATCTGATAGTAGCAGAGTATGCTAAGGACCCATGGGCTTCTAGCATAGTAGACGGGACAGTATAGGATGACAGGTATTCACTTGTAAATGATCTTATCATTTACAAAGGGAGGATTTTACTAGTCCCAGATTCTGAGATGAGGGATAGAGTATTGAGGTCATTCCATGATTCACCCATGGCAGGACATCCCGGTTACTTTAAGACCTACAGGCAGGTACGAGAGAGATTCTCTTGGAAGGGTCTCAAGTCTTTTGTTCTCCAGTATGTTAGGGAATGTCTTGTTTGTCAGTAGAACAAGCAAGAGCATACACACCCTGCAGGTTTACTACAGCCGCTTCCTATTCCTGAGAGGAAGTGGGAATGCTTGTCCATGGACTTCATTACGGGCTTGCCGAAAGCTCAAGGGAAGGACAACATTTTTGTGATAGTAGATCGGTTGACGAAGTATGCACATTTCTTCGCAATCACTACTACACACACAGCTACCCAGGTGGCAGATTTGTTCTTCTGAGAGGTATTCAGGTTGCACGGTTTGCCTCAGAGTATAGTCAGTGACAGGGACAGCAAGTTTATGAGTAACTTCTGGTAGGAGTTATTCAAACTTTGCGGGACAGAACTCACTCTAAGTACCAGCTACCACCCACAGATAGATGGGCAGACTGAGATAGTCAATAAATGGGTGGAGGGTACTTGCGGAATTACAGTTCAGGGCAGCAGAAGGCATGGGTGAGGTGGTTATACCTTTGTGAGTATTGCTACAATACCACTCATCACATGAGCATACAGATGACACCATACCGAGCATTATATGGATATGATGTCCGAGCTTAGATTTATTGCCGAAAGATGACAAAAGAGAGTACCCAGTGCTGGTGATTTATTATAGGAGAATCAGGATATTATGAGAGCACTCAGGGAGAATATACAGAAAGCTCAAAATCAGCAGAAACAATATGCTGATCAGAGGCGAGTGGAGCGATCTTTTGAGGTCGATGACTTGGTGTATTTGATGCTCCAACCTTATAGGCAGCCCACCCTTCGTAAGAAGGGCGCCGAGAAACTTAAGCCGCGATACTATGGACCTTTCAGAGTTGTCAGACGTGTCGGTGAAGTGGCTTATGAATTAGATCTTCCGGTGGACAGTAAGGTTCACAACGTGTTCCATGTGTCGCGCCTCAAAAAGGCATTGGGACAACATGTGATTCCTTCTATTGATTTACCACCCCTGGATGATGAGGGGAAATTGATTTTGATACCTGAGGCCATTCTGGATTCCAGAGAGCGTCATCTTCGGAGGCGGGTTATCAGGGAATACTTGGTAAAGTGGAGAGATCTACCGGCAGAGGATGCTACTTGGGAGAGTGACAGTATTCTTCAGCATCCGGCTTTGAGCTCTGTTTGTGGACAAGCAATTCGGGAGGGTTGACCGTGATGTCCCTCTCTAGATGCCGGAACAATGTGTTAGCCCTTTTATTGGACCCTTGTGGGCTAGTCGAATTGGTTAGAGGGTCAGTGGCATTATTTGATGAGTTTTGTCGTTCTCAGTTCAAAGCCCAGTGACTGGTTCACAGCAGGCGTTGGCAGTGCAAGAGTTGACAGCCTCTGACGGCACAGGATTATATGATGTTTTGAGTGAGTTATGGGTTTTTAAGTGATTTAAATATTAATTGATTAATATTTAATTATAAAGTCAAATTGACTTTATATTTATTTAAATCACTTAAATATTCTCTAAAAAGTGATTTAATATTTTAATCACTTAAATTGATAAAGTGCGCCCAAGTATTTAAGTCAAATACTATTGAAATGACTTAAATATAATTTAAAAGATTAAAATATGAGAAATGGCGTATCTTTCTTGGAATTCGTGCCTTTTGCATATAAGGCAATTTTTGGCAATGAGAAACTCACCTTTGATAATTTCGACTTTGCCTTGTGCTTTTTCCTGTGCATTCTCCTGTGACCAGGGTTTGAACAATCTGCCATTGAAGAACGATACCTCTTCAGTGTTGAGCACTCTTGAGATTGTGAAAGATCAATCGAATCAGTGCAGTTGAGAGCTTCATTCAGAGGTTCTACATGATTCAGACAGAGGATATATATTGAGATTTACTGTTGTTTGCATTAAGAAAGGGTTTCTTCCTTGTGGCGCCTCCTTTAGATTCAGTGGCTTCCAGCAGAAATAACACTCATTCTTTCTTTGGCCGTACGGTTTACATTGGTTTTTGTGCATACTGGAAAGGCATGTGAAGGAAGTAGTTGAAACGCCTTCCTCTTGGCTCCCTTTTGTGTTTCTATCTTGGCGTCTACCTCTACCAGGGCATTGTATCTCGTTTTGGTGTGGGAGAAGTCAGATCTGGAGCTTGGGTGTCGAACTGTCCTCAAATTCAAACCCTAACTGAAATTTTTGTGTTTTTTTGCAATTTTCTGTTTTTTTGTGAATTTGAGGTTTTTGACAATATGCTGAAAGCTGCGATTTAACTAAATAATACTTGGAAAATTCAAATAAAATTCTAGAACATCAAATACGCTAAGATCTTGCTCAATAACAGTAGGCGCATCTTTTATTGTTGATTTCAGAGCGTATACAATAACAAATACAGAGATAGGAATGAAATACAATGAATTTATTGAAAAACCTGATTTCACACAGCCGCCTTGGGAAGAGTGTAATTTGTACAGCCAGCTCCAGATGTTCAGGATCCAAGCTCAAAAACAGGGAAGAATCTTCTAAAACCTTAGGCGCCCCTTCTGCAAAAGACTGGAGACCAAAACCCTGAATGATGTTCTCTGTTGAAATTGTACGGCCTTTGCTGGTACGGCCTAACTGCTGCAATAAATGATCAAGTACGGCACCTTGGAAAATGTGCCCAGACTCTGAAAGATGATCTCTGGAACAAGTCGCCTCTATCAACTGGTGGATATCTTTGCTAACTCTGATGAATCTGTCAATAAATCCAATCTGTGACTCCTGAATGAAGTCACCCAGATGCAAGCTTAAACTGGTATTTCACAGCCTCAGTCTGCCTGATCTCTGAAGAGTTTTCGTTCTCCAGAAACGTTCGTCTGCCAGAAACCCTAGGGTTTGCAAACTCCAATGCTCAGAGCACGAAAGACAAAATTGAATAATAATCTCATAATAGTTCGATTTTG
>VDFB02073304.1:0-24543 GCA_007258455.2 Sequoia sempervirens
GTTTATTTACCATTTCATCTTAGTTCGAAGTTTCATCTTAGTTCGAAGTTATATCTTAACCATCAAGTTTCATACATAATAAAAGAGGTTCACTGGCATAGAGGATTTTCAAGTCTCTCTTATTAAGGTTAAGCTAATATCATTAAGCATCTATTTTTCATGAGAAAAAGAGAGAGAGAGAGTCTCGACTCAACATCTATCACTTCTTTAAGACTAACTGTCTTCTCAAAACAAAGGTTGTTATCATTGAGCTCTTATATACTGAACGACATATTCGATTAAATGGTCTTTTTGATCTTACCAATCAACTATGGATTTTGGTCTCAAGTAAGTTTACAACGTTTGGTTATTCCCTCTTAGTTCCAGGTTGTATCACAACCACAAGATTTATGCGTGAATGAAGAGATTAAAACGATGAGGAGTTTTAAAGACCACTTTTATATCCCATAAAGGTTCAGAGAACGTGGGAAAGCCCAAGGTCAGCAATAGATCAAACTGATAAGGTGAAATTCCTTTTCAGATTAAAAACCCAACAAATCTTCAAATACTAACACAAGATAGATTAAGAAGAATTTTAAGAAGCTTAGACTCGACATAAGGAAATACAGAGTTTTATCAAGATAAGCACTAAGTTGATATTGATTCCAGGTCAAGAAGAAGAAAACTTCGATCTCAGAATTTCCATTAGGGTTCTTACAATAGAAACGATATCACAAGATTCAACACACACGGGTTTCACTAAAAGAAAGATATCATCAAATAGATTTCAAAGGAGATAATACGCAAACTATAGCTGGTGTACAAAGATTCATACGTGCCTGAAGAGTTGTTCCAATTCCGATAGCTTCAACCTCCAAATTCTATCAATAAAACTCTCTAGTCTTTCACCGTAGCTGAAGATGCAATCAGGTAGGAAACTCCTGCCACTGAAATAAAGATTTGAATAGAAGCAACAAGACTTTCTGCCATGTGCGCGGCTAACACTAGATGATATTTGAAAATTAAAAACCCAAGAAGATTGTTGATGAATGGGAAGTTGGACGGAATTAAATCAACCACAATTTTGAGCTCAGAGACAGGGATTCGATAAAGAGAAATGGAAGATTATGAGTAGCATGGAAAGGTTCACATACATATTAAATGTCTTAGCCTCCCGAATGAAACAAGGAATTCCTTTTTAGAAGAAACTCGGTGGGTTCAAGAATGTGTAAACTCAATTCAGTCAATGAAAGGAAAAAGTGAAGAATACTCCCCGACTTCCAGCCTTGAATCGTATCATTATCAACGCCCTGCCCCTTCGTCTGCCATTCTAGGACGTTACAAGAAGGGGGTGGCGCGAGAACAAAAAGACATTTCTTCATAACTCCGATTCCCCAAAGAATTCAAAATAATTCAATTTAATTATAGCCATTTGATGCCAATATTTAATATTTACAAGTGTTAAATTGATATTCAACATTAGTTCACTCCTCTACTAATTTATTATTATTTATTGTAACATTATTAATCAATTTGCAATCTCTTAAAAATAATTAAAGATTAATATATATATATTTAAATTAACTTATAGAGTAATTAATTACTTTATATTATTTATGGCCAAGTTACGATTTAGATATTTGTCATACACTGGCTCGATGTAGACAATAAAATTGATCCATTGTTAACCATGTCCTCTCCCCGATGATATTTCCCTTTCTCTCGTGGCTTCGACAGTCCTGCATCCACTGACAAGGATTATGGTTAGATCGTTCTCAACAACTAAATAATATGCATTTAAATTTAATCTCATGATCTCATTCAACTTCACGTGAACAATAAATTCACTTGCAAAATAAAGAGTTCGTTAATATTACGGTTACAATAATAAAAGAACAACTTATGCATTTCCAATGTCATATTCACATGAAAGCAGGTACTTGCAACAAACTTGCATTTGAAAATACATTACCAATTCATAGTCTCAAAGTAGGGGATGTAACATACTCCTCCCCTTAAGAATCATCGTCCTTGATGATTGTTTATTCTAAATTTTAAACATAACATAAACATATTCATAAATATAATGTTCTCAATTGTTCATCAAAAGATAAGGAAATTTTTGAAGAATTTCTTCATAATCCTCCCAAGTGGCATTTTCTTTAGAGTACTTGTCCCACTGGACCTTGCATTGCATAACCTCGCAGTTACGTAGGCGCACCCTGTGCACCTCGAGCACTCTAGACGGCTCGAGTATGGTCACCCCTGGATCCCACCCCTGGTGTTTCAACTAAAGTAACCTGATACTCTGCCTGACGGTTGTCTATCGCTGCATGGATCCTTTGTTGAAAAGTTGTTTGCTGAGACGGTAATGGCCTTCGCTGTGGCTCACACAGAGTTAACCTCCAGCACTAGCTATCACCCACAAACAAATGGAAAAACGAAGATCGTAAATAAATGGATTGAAGGATATTTGAGAAACTATGTGATGGGGCAGCAATCAGCTTGGGTAAAATGGCTACATCTTGGAGAGTTTTGCTACAACACCACACATCACATGTCCATTGGAATGTCCCCTTTCAAAGCACTCTATGGTTATGAGGCTACCTCCTTCATGAATCTAATTCTTGCAGACATTAGAGTACCGAGTGCTAGAGACATGGTACAACATAATGTTGGCATCATGAATTCCTTGAAAGAAAATCTGCAGCGTTCCCAAAACTAGCAAAAACTATACACAGATCAGCGAATGTCTAAGAGGGTTTTTGAGGTTAATGACATGGTGTATTTGAGGTTGCAGCCCTCCCGTCAGTCTTCCCTCAAGGGAAATGGAGCGGAAAAATTAAAACCCAGGTTTTATGGCCCATTCAAGATCACAAGGAGGATTGGGGAGGTTGCATATGAGCTCGAGTTGCCTCAAGGGAGCAGAATTCACAACATCTTTCATGTTTCATGCTTGAAGAGGGTTTTGGGACGGCAAGTCACACCATCAATTGAGTTACCACCTCTCGATGACGAAGGAAAACTCATTTTGGAACCTGAGACAATGTTAGATGTGAGGGAGAAGCGGCTAAGGAATAAGACTATTCCCGAATATTTGGTGAAACAAAAAAATCTGCCCATTGAAGATGCCACATGGGAAGGAGTGGATATTTTTGAGCATCACAATTTGAGGTTGCTGGAGGACCAACAACAGTCTGAGGGAGGGGACTATAATGTCCCAAATTCAAAATGACCCTCTGGCCGACTTGAAAGAGAAAAGTGATTTTAAACACTATTAAATTAATAATAAAATAAATAAATAATAGTGTGGGCCAACCTCATTTGAGACGCCAAGTTCAATTTGAATTTCATTTTATTTCTCTAGCCGACATGCTCAAGGTTGGCGGGTTTGATTAGTATTTATAGGAGTTGATTTCATTGTTTCTTCATCACGAATTTTGGACGCATTGTTCTGCCAAGTATTGCAGAGGGACATAGTTCAATTGGCGTTGGCACTCAGGATTGGGTTTAGGCTCATCGTCGATATTGAAACATAGTCGCCCAAGCACTCGTGTATAGAGAAGGCATGATTATAAGAGGCGTTCTGGCCGAGCCTCACGACTCTGGCCGCCATTGCTCAATCAATTTCATTGGAAGGACGACGCAACATCTTTCAGGTTCCAACCCCCCACGCAAGAATCACGCGAGCATACTATCTTGGAACACTCGGGTGATCTTAGGAGATGTGCAAGGTATTGATTAGTGCTTCCTTCGCACAAGTTTGAAGACAATCAACGTGCTTAGTTAGATTTGCCAGTGATCGAATTCCTATACTGTTGATGCATTTCTGATGGTATTTTGTATTGAATCTATCCACCTGGTGAAGCGATTCATTCTAGCTGTTATTACATTGGACGAATTCACATTTTGTTTAGATTAATTGTTTCAGATCTTGCATTAATTTGATATCAAATATTGTTGTATTCTTGCTACTTGTTTTTTTGGAACAAAATTTGGGTGTGGATTTTCACAGATTGGAACCCTGATGCACATGAAGGATCCCTTAGCACACTGAAGAGTGTCCAACAAAATTTTCCTGGATCCCAAATCCAGAATGGAAGTTTGCCATGTTTGATATCCTTTGACTTCCTCTGCGCAAATTTGATGTCAACTTCACCATGCTGAAAACGGTGAAGCAACCTGTCGGGACCCATCGAAACTGCAGTGCCAACCTTTTCACCACCGGGATCCCAATACAATCTGAACTCACATTCATTTGTCATGCGGAGATAAGAACATTTGGAAGTTTTTTCTACACCACATCTCTCTCTATTCCCTACTAAACTCTCATAGATGTGATAACTAACCAGACCATCATGCCCACTGACTAACTTATGTGCACTAGGAATGTGCATTGAATGCACATCGTGTACAGGTGAATAAAAAACAAAGCTGTAGGCACTCCTCACCGTGTACACACTATAAAACTCCTCCGTGAGCTCTGTCCGGAATCCTAATGCACCAGAACGATCCCAAACACTATGATCATTGCTCAAATCTGTACTAGTGTCAGGAGGGAGATCAACATCCAACTCAAAGAGTGGATTATCATAAACCAATTCTGCCTCGGACTCAAATAATGGATTATTCACAAACTGCACAACCACTCCATGCTGATCTGAATCATCCATCTCCCAACCCCTGGAACAATGAATTGAATTGAACTCCTAAACAACCTCCTTCTCTTTCCTTGCGCCTTTCTCTCTATTGAGAGAGATAGAACACAAACTCCCACCATCATGTGAGCCATCAACTCTGCACACTTCCCCAACAGAGGTACTGTTGTCATGTACCACACGGGATGGCTCCAATGGCATAGTAGAAGCTGCTGATTGGACATAATCATTGCCCACTTCTTCCCCATCACCAACAAGTAACTCTTCTAAGGTCTGATTTGTAAAATCAGACTTGCAGTGACTTGAATCCACATCACATAATTCATTTTTAACACCCAAATCTTGAATGTCGATGTTAGGGAGCTCCACACAACCATCATTCTCAAGTGTAATGGCAGTAACCTCATGTTGATGCAAATATATCAGGCTACTGTCACACAAATCAGAACTGTTATGTCTTGTATTCTCCTTGCTTTCCTCGTGTTTGACACTCATATCTTGCGTGCCAACATTAGTAGACCCTTCCACTATATTGTCCTCATGTGCCATAATATTTAGATCGTGATTACGCTCAAAAGAATAACTGCTGTCATAAAAATCAGAATTATTATCAAGGCTGATCACAACCTCTTGAGTGCTGGAGGTAACATCAAGAGCTTCTACCAAACTCTCATCAAGGTGTGAGTCCTTTTTATCCGTGCATTGATGGTTAGGCTCCCGAAAACCTTTGCAAGTGAAGCATAGACCTTGTCTTCTCATTCCATTCTTGCTCGTTATGGGAATTCTTGTAACCTGATCATTGAGTTTAGATGTAGAACCACCTTCATAATCTGATTTAGTAGTTATGTGATGTCCCCTCGCTAGACAGTTCTCAGGAACAGAGCGTTAGCCCTTTATTGGACCCTTGTGGGCTAGCCAGTTTGGATAGAGGGTCAGTGGTGCATTTTGGAGAGTTTGTTTGTTCGTGTTTTCAGTGGACAGTGTTTAGATCACAGTGAGTGTTGGCATTCCAGGAGTTCATCGCTTCTGACGGCACGAGATTATCCTGAGTTTTGAGCATATTACGGAGATTTAAGTGATTAAGTTAATTTATTAACTTAAAACGCCCTTTTAATAAAGTCACATTGACTTTATTTATATTTTTATATCACTTAAATCTCAAAAGGAGGATTATAATATTTTAATGACTTTAAATATTATAAAAGTGCGCCCAACTATTGAAAAGGAATATATTAAAATATTATAATATTTTGAAAACCTAAAAAGGGCGTATCCTTATGGAAATGCGTGCTTTTGCTTAAAGAGGCATTTTGGCAATTGAAACTCATATCATTTAACCATTTCTCTTTGCCTTGTGCATCTTTTCTCGCTTATTCCTCACGAAGCGAGGTTTGATCGTATTATGTCAATGGAAAGCAGAAAAAGCTTCTCCAGTGTTAGCAAATACGTTGGTGAGATGGTGAATCCGTACAGGTTGAGGGGCTTCCTGCCGAGTTCTAGGTTTAACGATTGATTTATTTATCGCGGATGTTTGTTTGCCAGAGGAATAATCTGAGGGGTTTCTTGGTTAGTCCTTCTACGACTACGGAGTTCTTCTTTCAGTTTGCATTTCCTTCTTTCATGGCGTGCTGACTTTGTCTTGGAATTCGATGCCGCCAAGAAAGCGTGTAGAAAAGTAATAAACTTCTTTGAGACTTTGACATCTATCATTGGCGGCTTGTCCTTTCAAAGCTTTGTGACCAGTTTTTGATCAGGAGAAACCTTTCCTGGAGTCATGGCGTGCATTCAGGCTTGTTTTCACCTCTTCCAGCTGTAGATCTGGCCAGTTTCTTATTTAAATAATCTGAAGCTTGATTGGTATGTTTATCATTCTTAGTCTATCTGTTGATGTTAAATAATACATTCTGCACTTTCAATTTGAAGAAATAAGTTTAAATTTGTCTTTTATGAGCAAACATATGCTGCGCCCCTTCTCTTCTGTCTATTAAGAATTCTTTAAAAACCTTAAAAAAACATATTAAGACTTAAGAAATTGAGGGTTTGGAGCTGAGAGCCAGCAGGGCTCATCACAAGTTCTACCATACTTGCTCACACTATGCCCATGACATAATTTTTTTCCTTTAGATGAAATTTTCTTCTTATACACCCTCCTAATATACTTTACTAATCCAATCTTTCCGGGACTCAAGATGAAAACAAAGCTCAAAAAATCATTAAGAGGGTACTGTGCTTTAAAATCATTTGGCATACTTTGATAGTCCTCAAGGAGTCAAGGAGCTTCCCGTTCATAACTTTCCCTCATCTTGATGGCATCCTGTTCAATTTCTTCGCTGGATTTCCCTACAATACTATACCAACCCATAAATGAAATTGGCTGGAAATTGATGAGTGCTGGTCACTCAAATGTTGTCGATGTGAGCTCTCTGAATATTTAATTCAAACCCCAACGTGGCAGGAGACTGCTTTGATACCACTGTAATATCCCACCCCTGGTAGAATATTTAATTTTGAAATTCTGCCTGTTTGTTTGCTTGTGGTTTTTTTTTTGGTTTGATATATTTGCAATGTTTGATACAACAATATAATGCAGAAAAACAGGAGATGTTGCAATAATAATTTTTTAACTCAAAACTGAAATTGCATTGGGAAAACACAGCTGAAAATTCCAGATTTTTATACCAGCTTAAATACTAAATATTTTCACAATATAATGACAACCTAGTTCATAACTGCCACCTGAAGAGCTCCATAACGACCAAACTGGACCCTCTAATCCACCACACTAGCCTACGAGGGTCAAATAATAGGCTAATCTACCAAAATCGAGAACAAGCCAAAAAGGGGACATTACACATCTATTGGGGAAAGATCAAGCAGGGTTGTGAGGAACAACAGGCTATTCCTAGATAGCAAGAGGACTGGAAAGGTAGTCACACCAATTACAAAGCCGCCACTGGTTACCAATACACTACCTTCCACTTCTAAGTAGAAACCTAGGGTTAAGACAATGAGTAACCCTCTTGAAGGAAGCAAAATGTCAGGACATACAAAAGAAAAGATGTAGGTTGCTGATGTAAATCAGCAAGAGCCACAAATAGATGCAGTTCAAGATACAGTTGAGGCAGCACCAGAAGTTGAAGCAGAGCCTCCTATTCATCCATCATCACTGCAACCGTCTCCAATTCACGTCGATTTGGAGTCTGTTTCACCGATTCATGACGTCTCTACACCAACCCATTCATCAGGGGTTGATCCTCCCAATGAAGTTAGTCGAGATTCCTCATTTTGGCTTGAGAACCTCCTGGGTAGGAAAAGAGGAAAACCATCTTACCAATTGGACTTTGCTGAGTTTGACAACGTCTATCAAGACACATTAGACAAGAAAATAAAAAAGCAAGTTCATGTGGAAAAGAATGTTCTCAATGGGATTGTCATTGAGATCACAATGCCACCAGTTGACAAGAACGCCAACGAGGTTGAGGCCGATGATTTCACATCGGTCAAAGCCAACCTTGGTAGAAGTACATGATCAACTGATGTAGACCTCTTTGAGGTTGTAGTAGTAAACTTGAAGGAGAGAGTGGTCAAAGATGGTGAAGAAAAAGCAGCCCTCAAGGCTGAAAATCAGTAGTTGCGGCAGTACATCTCTAACCTTCTTCACGGTACTTCACGTGTCACAGCTTTGCTTCCGCAAATGTTAGAGTTACCAACAGAACAAAATCAGCTAAGTCAGCTGGTCGTTAGTTACCAACAAAACAAAATTAGCTAAGTCAGCTGGTTGTTGATGGGAAACACCTGAGAGACTGGGTAGAAGAGTTCGTCACCAGTGGCTGGTTCATACTTTCAGAGTACTAGTTGAGGTACAATGCCCATGATCTTCGCTCAGAAATTCAGGAGTCAGTGCAAAGCATGGCGGAAAACAAACCCCGAAATGAGATCATGATTTCTCACTTGAGGATGGCATGACTTAGTCACTGCAGAAGAGGATAAGCAAACACTTTTACTTTGAGAGAACAACAAATCTTCAAGGTAAAAAGTAAAAACACACGAAACAATCTCTGCAGAAATGACAAAATACAGACAAAAGGTGGCAAATGCCATCAAGTTCGTAAAAACTTTCGTGTCACAAGTCCCTTGCTAGTATCAACGTGAGGATGGTGAATACATTGAGCTCGCCGACGTGCAGTCATAGTTTCAAAATCTCATCTGTGGTAGTTTCAGCGGCGACTTAGTTGACTGCAAGTTGAGTCAACTTGCAGCCATGTCAGCACGATTCAACGAAGCGGCTGAAAGGGGAAGGGAATTGCAAAGCCAGATCATGGATGGTGAGGAGATGGTATGGAGACTTCGCGTTGCTTAGAGGAGTATCAGTGCTCCATATGATGAGGCAGTTAACAACTTCTTGGAGGAGTTGATTGCTTGAGATCACGACCAATGGACTACTGGTTGGGATGTTCTACCTTTTACAAAGATAATATTTAAAACAACAGTTAAACTTGGCGTCTTTTCCAAGTTAACTTGCTGTCCCACCTTTCATGCATGTCTATTTTTTTGACACCTATTGTATAGTGGAGTTCTATTTAGTTTTAGAATCAGTTAACTGACGTAGTCTTTCCAGTTAATTGTTAATTATATTTGTTTAGATATAGGAATAAATCTTGCTGATTGGCAAGAATTGAATGTTAACTCAAGGAGATTTTAGGGTTCCCTACTCCTTTGAGTGTCTATAAATAAGAGCAACCTTTGCTCATTATTTTTTTAACTATACTTGTGATAACAAAATGCTGAGCTATTTTTGCTTGCTTTCTTGTTGTTCATGTACTTGCGTTCAATCTTTGTTCAAGTGTAATTTGGTTGATCGTTGATTGTTTGTTTGTCTTCATACAATTTGCTGTCTCAAACGTGTAACCATTGATTGAGTTTGAGGAAATAAAATTGAAAGTACAATGAGTCTTTGATCCAAAATCCTCAAGATCTTTCAATATTGATTTTTTTATAAATCTTTATTTTGATCTACACCTCGAAAGAGCAATGAGCCTTCAAGGGAATTTTGAGATCAAGTTTAGCATTTGATGTTATGTTCTTAATAATCTTCATTTTAACCTACACCTCGAAAGAGCAATGAGCCTTCGAGGGAATCTTGAGATTTAGTTTATTGTTTGATGTTTTACTTTCATAAACTCTATTTCAACGTACATCTGAAAGAGCAATGAGCCTTTAGATGCGTTTTGAGAACAAGTTTGTCTAAGTTAACCAAAATCATTCCCCGTTACTTCTAAATCCTCTTGCTCTAAATTTACTTGAGGAGATGGAAGCGTTATAAATTTAGGCCTAGTTGTAGTTGAGATTATGAAACCAGAGAAAACCTTAGCTGCAATGCAAAGAGTTTTATAAACCTTGTGCTCTCAGCTGAGATAAAAAGATAAGAATTTAGTTTACATTTCTTTTTACGCATAATCAATAAAAGAGTTAGCTTCCCCTCCTAATTTGAAGAGCAGTCTAACTGTGCATAGCTGTCCATGTCCAATACACACTCCAGAGGTGTGAATTAAAACGCCAACATTCCCACAATTTTTTTGTTTGTCTGCTTAATCTCTCACGGTACCTTCTCTCTCTGTCACTAATGCTCAAAGGATTGCATCACCTACTGGTTGGCAGGAAGATTAGTGCTTTGATACCACTGTAATGGTCACCCCTGATTTTTTTTGTTGATAATATCTCTATTTGCTGATTGCAAGTGTTTGCAGATGGTTTTGTGTTTGTTTCATGTATCTTTCATGGTTTTCATTGCATGCATTATATAGGTAACATAAAGAGGGAAAGCTGGAAATAAACTTTGCTTTTCATAAGGAAAACCATAGAAACAAAAAACTGGAAGAAACCTCGATTAATTGCGATTTTTAAAAAATTGGTGCCCTCCACGATTTTTTCCCGAAAATCTGCAAAAAAATCGTTGAAAAAAGTGAATGATTTTTTGGGCGATTAAAACGGGTTTTAGTCAGGTTTAAATCGGCAAAAGAACGTGTTTATTATTCTCACCAACGCGCTAGATGTTCCTGGAAAAATGCAACCCTAAAAATCCGCGGGAAAAGGCTATAATTTGCCAATGTGTCTTGCTCAAACCACAAAAGGAAAGCAGCAAACATTAGAGGGCATAAACGATGGCTATTTCCAGTTTGCTCATTATTTTGGTGGCGATTTCCAATTTGCTTGTGATTTTTCTTCTTTTCCTTTCATTTCTTCCTTCTAGCGATTTCTAGGTAGGCTTGATTACTGTATTTTCTGAATTTTTTTAACAGTATATATTGTTTTCGATTGGCTATTTTTATTACTTTATAAAAATTTCCTACTGTATTTCTCTTGAAATTATTTCTGTAGAAATATTTTGTATTATTTTGTAATAATATAGTAAATATTTTGTAAGAATAATTTACCGAATTATTACAAAATACAGTATAAAATAAAATATAAAATATTTATAATGTAATTGTATTATAGTATAAATATTTGATATTTTATTTTATACTATATTTTGTATTTATTTTTACAAAATAAATTAAAATATAAAATATTTATATATTGTAAATGTTTTACAATATGAATATTTAATATTTTATTTTATGCTATATTTTGTATTATATAGTATTTATTTTTACAAAATAAAATACTATAAATATTTATATAAAAATAAAAATAAATATAAATAAAATACTGTAAACATTTTGTATTTATTTTGACAAAATAAAATACTGTAAATGTATTGTAAAATACAAAATAATATAAAATATATATATTTTTTTAGATAAGTACCACCATAGGGGGTGGCTCCCTCTATTAAATTTCAGAGCTTCATATTAGATCATGCTTTTACATATGCCTTTCGGCTACACTATATATTAGTGCTTATATAATGGAAAATATTTGCTTAACACACCCACTTAGAACTTAGTACAAATTAGGAAAGAGGTGTCCAACACCTTCAGCAATGACAATCATCCTAAGAACATCTTCCTCTTCAATTAGCCTTGTAATGTCCCCGTTTTCGGCATGATCATAGTTGGCAGTGTGTTAGCCCTTTATTGGACCCTTGTGGGCTAGCCAGAGTGGATAGAGGGTCAGTGGTGCATTTTGGAGAGTTTGTTTGTTCGTGTTTTCAGTGGACAGTGTTTAGATCACAGTGAGCGTTGGCATTCCAGGAGTTCATCGCTTCTGAAGGCACGAGATTATCCTGAGTTTTGAGCATGTTACGGAATTTTAAGTGATTAAGTTAATTTATTAACTTAAAACGCCTTTTTAATAAAGTCACATTGACTTTATTTATATTTTATATCACTTAAATGTCAAAAGGGGGATTATAGTATTTTAATAACTTTAAATATTATAAAAGTGCGCTCAAACTATTGAAAAGGAATATATTAAAATATTATAATATTTTAATGATGAGAAAGGCCGTAGATTTCTTGAAATGCGTGCCTTTTGGTATAAAGGCATTTCCTGGCAATAGAAACTCATCTTTTTGACTATTTCGAATTGCCTTGTGCATCTTTTCTCTGAGCATTCTCCTGAGAGCAGGGTTTGATCATTGTGTCCATTGGAGAACGGAAAACTCTTCAGTGTTGAGTACGTTTGAGGCTGTGAGAGATCAACTGAATCCGTACAGTTGCAGACAGAGGATTTATTTATGCAGATGTTTGTTCTTCAGAATAATCATTGAGGGTTTCTTGGTGGCGTCCTTCTACAGCTTCTGGGATTCTTCTTTCAGAGATTCATTTCCTTCTTTTCATGGCCGTACGGCTTGTCTTGGAAATTGTGCCTTGAGAAAGGCGTGTGAAGAAATTAATGAAAACGCCTTCTTTTTGAGAGGGCTTTGACATCTATCATTGGCGGCTTGTCTTTTCCAAGCTTTGTGACCAGTTTCTGATCAGGAGAAACCTTTCCTGGAGTCATGGCGTGCATTCAGGCTTGTTTTCACCTTTTCCAGCTGTAGATCTGGCCAGTTTCTTATTTAAATAATCTGGAGCCTGATTGGTATGTTTATCATTCTTAGTCTATCTGTTGATGTTAAATAATACCTTCTGCACTTTCAATTTGAAGAAATAAGTTTAAATTTGTCTTTTATGAGCAAACATATGCTGCGCCTCTTCTCTTCTGTCTACTAAGATTTCTCTAAAAAACTCTAAAAAACACTTTAAAGACTTAAGAAAGAGGGTTATGAACTGAGAGCCAGCAGGGCTCATCACAGTGGTATCAGAGCTCACATCCTGCCAGCTTGTGGGGTTTGAGAATTTATGAAGTCAAATAAAGAGGGTTTTAGCAAGTCCTATTTCAGAGGGGGTCCTAGAAATCAAAGAGGCGACCAGAATCCTTTTCCACCGTTTCCGTTTGCAGATCAGGAGGAGGAATTAGATTGGGACAATATGGCGAACAGGGCTGGAGAAAGTTCTCACAGAAATAATTGGGAGGATGAGGACAGAGAAGCCAAAGACGTGCTTAGAGGCATGGTTGCAGGTCAAGAGCAAGTTGCAACTATTCTTCAACAACTCAGCACGAATGTTTAGAATTTGTCATTAAACAGAGCTCGTAGTTTGGATTCAGATAGAGATGGCAGTATCCATAGACAGCCACAGAGGATTATAGATCCAGTACGCACCTATGAGAGAGCTACATATCCCACGTTCACCAGAGATGATGCTGAGGAAGTGGATGAAGCTGAACAAGGTGGTGAAGTAAATTTTGCAGATAATATTATGGCTATGCATGATGAGTGGGATAATTTGCCACCGAGGGTTAAGGAGCACCTTAACTTCGATAGATTCATAAGCCAGAAGAGAGAGCACACCAGGAACAGGAATGACAGGCGGCCTAGACACAAACAGAATGATCTCAGACAAGCAACCAGCAAACTAACCTTAGTTCACTATGATGGCAGTGGCAGAGTTACAGCACGTGCCTGGGTTAGTAAACTTGATACATTCCTGACACTACGCCCTATGCCTGAGGAGGATGCCATTCGTTTTGCAGCACTTCATCTTGATGGCGTAGCACATGACTGGTGGATTCATGGCATGGCTACACTACACCATGACAGGATTACCTCGTACCAGGAGTTTACTGATAGACTGGTAGAGAGGTTTGATAGACGTGATCCTGAGCTATTCTTCAGAGACCTTGCTCAGTTGAAGCAGTTGGGAAGCTTGGAGTCTTATATTGGTGAGTTCCAGAAGCTCTCGGTTATGGTTACCGGAATCTCAGAGAGGAGACTTGTCATTCTTTTTGTAGAAGGTCTCCATGAGCCAATGAAAGGTTGGATCAAGGCATTCGATCCACCTACCTTGCACGAAGCTATGAGAAAGGCTCGTAGCATGGAACTTACAGCTTCACGTGGTAAGTTCACTTCTAATGCAGAAGCATCTTCATCCTATAGTGATAGCAAATCAGAACCTAAAGAATCAGAAAAAGTTGATGAAAAGAGGAAGTTTGCAGCTCCTTTAGACCGAGAGACAATAAATGATTTGCGTAGGAGGAAGCTATGTTTCTATTGCAAAGCTCCTTATGACCAAAACCACAATTGTCCTCTCAAGCCTAAGGGTTCAAATAGACAAATGGAGTGGTTTTATGAGGGTGATGACCTTGCTGATTTAACGGACCAGCAAGCTGGTTTTCAGGATGGGAGTATGCGATCTATCATTCTCGTCAACGAAAAAGGTGAGAAGATAGAACCGAAGATTCTAGAGGAGCATGAGATGTTTCAGGAGGATTATCATTTTGATTCTAGTCCCATGGGATCAGAGGGGTTTGATTGGGATCAGTACAGTTATGAGGCTCAGTTAGTACAAAATCCTCTTTATGAGACAGATGCTACATCTTCTTGTGATAATCCGCTCTTTGAGGTGGATGCTGATTCTACTCTTGATCCTGATTTAGGCAAGAGCGTTGATCATAGTATTGGAGATTCCGTCAGTGCATCGAGATTTCAGACAGAGCTCGTTGAGGAGATTTCCAGTGTGTACATGGTTAGGAGTCTACACAGTTTCACTTTCAGTCATCATGTACATGACCCGTTTCAGATGCACAATTCTGGTATGCACGTGTTAGATATGTTGGATGATAGCATATCTCGTGCGGTTTTAGGGAGCAAGTGTTGTCAGCAGTTTGACTTGCTTTCTTTTGAGTTCTTCTCTCCTGTGACAGATGGTGTTGAGATTGACAGGGTACAGCATGATGATCCAGTTGATCAGATTTGGGAGTTACAGGAGACAGATGATGACATGAGGGACATTTCACGACACACCTTGGGATCCTGGTGGAGTGGTTGATTCTTTGTTGTTGAGATTGCTTGCGGACAAGCAATTTCAGGGAGGGCGGACTGTAATGTCCCCGCCGCATGATCATAGCTGGCGCAGGTTAGCCCTTTATTGGACCCTTGTGGGCTAGCCAGTTGGATAGAGGGTCAGTGGTGCATTTTGGAGAGTTTGTTTGTTCGTGTTTTCAGTGGACAGTGTTTAGATCACAGTGAGCGTTGGCATTCCAGGAGTTCATCGCTTCTGACGGCACGAGATTATCCTGAGTTTTGAGCATGTTACGGAATTTTAAGTGATTAAGTTAATTTATTAACTTAAAACGCCTTTTTAATAAAGTCACATTGACTTTATTTATATTTTATATCACTTAAATGTCAAAAGGGGGATTATAGTATTTTAATAACTTTAAATATTATAAAAGTGCGCTCAAACTATTGAAAAGGAATATATTAAAATATTATAATATTTTAATGATGAGAAAGGCCGTACATTTCTTGAAATGCGTGCCTTTTGGTATAAAGGCATTTCCTGGCAATAGAAACTCATCTTTTTGACTATTTCGAATTGCCTTGTGCATCTTTTCTCTGAGCATTCTCCTGAGAGCAGGGTTTGATCATTGTGTCCATTGGAGAACGGAAAACTCTTCAGTGTTGAGTACGTTTGAGGCTGTGAGAGATCAGCTGAATCCGTACAGTTGCAGAAGTTCTAGAGGATTTATTTATGCAGATGTTTGTTCTTCAGAATAATCATTGAGGGTTTCTTGGTGGCGTCCTTCTACAGCTTCTGGGATTCTTCTTTCAGAGATTCATTTCCTTCTTTTCATGGCCGTACGGCTTGTCTTGGAAATTGTGCCTTGAGAAAGGCGTGTGAAGAAATTAATGAAAACGCCTTCTTTTTGAGAGGGCTTTGACATCTATCATTGGCGGCTTGTCTTTTCCAAGCTTTGTGACCAGTTTCTGATCAGGAGAAACCTTTCCTGGAGTCATGGCGTGCATTCAAGCTTGTTTTCACCTTTTCCAGCTGTAGATCTGGCCAGTTTCTTATTTAAATAATCTGGAGCCTGATTGGTATGTTTATCATTCTTAGTCTATCTGTTGATGTTAAATAATACATTCTGCACTTTCAATTTGAAGAAATAAGTTTAAATTTGTCTTTTATGAGCAAACATATGCTGCGCCCCTTCTCCTCTGTCTACTAAGATTTCTCTAAAAAACTCTAAAAACACTTTAAAAGACTTAAGAAAAGAGGGTTTTGAACTGAGAGCCAGCAGGGCTCATCACAAGCCTCCACATGAGACTCAGAGACCTATTGTTACCTATCAAACAATCTGTCCCGAACAATTATGGCATCCAAGTCAGCTTCTAGATCATCTCTTCCCGACATCACTTGTAATCCATCCTAGCACACCTCTTTATTAGCCATGTAGTCAGTCGCCGTGTTGGCTTCACAATAGATATGTGGAATTGAATACCAACTAAGGTTCCCCAACAGACCTTTTATTACAGCAGCCCAATTTTTTAGAAGCCAACATTGAATATGATTTTTGCTCACCATGTCCACACAGATTTGCGAATCCTCCTCTATCTCAATTGACAAAATGCAAATGCATTTTTGTATGCACAGGAGAAGACCACTAGCCAACGCTTCAAACTCTGCTTCGTTATTTGTAGCCTCCTCAATTTTCTCTGATAGTGCCCAAATGTACTCACCCTTGGCGTTTCTTTTTCAGACAACCTGCACCCGCTTTCTCGGGATTCCCTTTCGATGCCCCATCGAAATTCAACTTGAGCCTATCACTAGACGGAGGGCACCACCTGACAGATGTTCTTCCACTGAGAGAACTTGAAAATTTCCAATTTGGAGGCTTGAGTTCCTTCCACATTTTCTGCAAACTCTCATCCCAGATTGTGAATTTCATTGGCCTCTTCTTTACCAATTTTGCTCTTACAACTTCGCATATCCCCACCTCTATTTTCTTTATTATTTCGGCCACTCCCAAAGCTTGGTTGCAGAAAATCCTCCGATTTCTTTCCTTCCATATTTGCCAGGCTACCATTGAGGGAGCAACCGCCCAGACACTTCCCTATAAATTCCTAGTATTCTTCAATGGCCAACTTTTTAGAAATCCCAGCAAATCGTTTTGTCTAGGGGTTGTCCAACCTATTGATCATAGTAACCAATCCCAACAATGCGAGGCAAATTCGTAGTTCAAAAGTAGATGATCAACACTTTCACCATCTTTGCGGCGAAGCACATATATACTGGGCCCTTGTATTCCAAATTTACCAAGCCTGTCACCGGTTAGAATTCGCTTGTGCAAAGCGGACCACAAAAACGCCCCTGCCTTGGGCAATACCTCACTTTTCCAGCAAAGCTTGGTCGGCCATTCCTTATCTCCAGTGTGTGCCTTTTGGATTTCGTAACATAATTTGATTGAATATTCACCAATTTTAGAACCGCTCCAAACTATTTCATCTTCACTCATGAGCAAGATCTTCCTTGCTCCTAGCACTTTCAACATGTTTTCCTTATCTTGCATCGGTAATGGCAGTGAGTTGAGCAACTTCCAATTCCATTCGGGCAAACCTCCGCTGTCCCTACTTAATACATACCCCACCACCGCATGTCCATTTTGCTCTTTGACTGCAGCCAACCAGCCTGTGTCCGTACACAACTCCACCAACGCTTGCCCACCATTCCATGAATTGCACCAATAATCTGCCGTTCTGCCGTTACCAACCTTCCAAGTTAGATGATTAGTCACTATGTTTCTGCTTTCCCATATGAAGCGCCATATAGGTGATCCCCCCAATGTATTGGCCTGCGTTAGGATCCTCTTCGCATCCACCTCATCCAAGTATTTATGGTGAATTATTTTACACCAAAGTTTATAATATAAAATATTTATACTGTAAATGTATTATTTTAATTTTTTACAAAATTATACAAAATATTTTTATAGTATTTGCTTAAGATTTGTGACAGAATTATTAAGCTAGTATTACGAGCTTGCTGTAAATGTAGTGGTTGCCTGAGTTATATCCAAACTTGGTCAATGGGACTGTAAAATACAGTGAACTTTTTCACATTTGTGCTTAGCATTTATAAACAAAGTGAACTTTTATAATTTAAATGTACTTAGAGGACAATAGATAAGCTCCTAGGAACTATGAAACACAAAAAAAGAGAGCTAGTATACATATACCATTATGGAAAACATAGAGGAAAAATAAAACTCTCAGATACATTTGTAGATGTAGATATTTAGGTAAAAGGGAAAATGAAGATACAGAAACAAAAATGGAACATTTATACTTTAATTCAGCCACATGTATTGCTAGTCTTTTTTCACAGTTGATACCTTCTTGACATTTAGTGCAAGGGAATTGAATGAATTTGCTACTTTTTCCCAATTAATTATTCATGCCTTAATACTGAATCAAGATGCATTTGTAGATTTGATCATAATGCCACGTGTAAAAGACTTTGTGTGGACACATTGCAAGGCATTACCGGGTTCAACGAAGGTTAAATGCAATTGGTGTTTGCGTGACATCAACGGTGGCATTTATCGCTTCAAATGGCATTCGGCAAAGGAGCTAGGAAATAACACCATTCTTTGTACGTAATTCCCTGTAGAAGTCACATATCAGGCAAACCAAGCTCTTGAAGGGATTTTTGAGGGTAAGGCTAAAAGGCAAGAATTGGGAATGAAATAGACTCCACTTCTACAGAAGTTAGGAGGAATTGGTTGGATGGGGAAGATGGTGCACATGTGTTTTCGAGGGAATCTGGGTCGACACCTTCTTCTACAACACGTAGTCCAAACACAGGTGGAGGAAACATAAATTCTTTCTTCCCACCTTGTATAAACCAGGATCACATACCACTTTGGAGAGTACACGATCGAAAAAGACTGTCCATGAACAAGCAAAGAAGGCAATAGCAAATTTCTGGTACTACTCTAGCTTTCCATTCCATGTTGCCAGGTCTCCATATTGGCAAGGTATGGTGGATGCTATTGCATCTGTAGGTCCTGCGTTCATAGCCCCATCTTTTGAGTCATTGAGGCTTCCTTTGCTTAATGATGCAGTACCGGATGTTAATGATGTTGCTGAACATCGATTGATTTGGGCAAAGACTGGTTGCAGCATAATGTCTGATGGATGGACAGATAGGAGGAATTGAACACTCATCAACTTCCTCATGTCTTGTGAAATTGGCACATTTTTTTTGAAATATGTGGATGCATCAGACACAATCAAATTTGCGGGTGCATTGTTTGACATGTATGACTTAGTGGTCAAAAAAATTGGGCCACAAAATGTAGTTCAATTAATTATAGATAGTGCTGCTACTTGTGTTGCTGCTGGGAGACTCTTGACAGACAAATACCCCTCCATATTTTTTACTCCATGTGCAACACATTGCATTGATCTAACCCTAGAGGATATTGGTAAACTTGAGTGGGTTAAGGAGGTATTGCACAAGGCTCGCTCAATTACCAAATTTATCTATAACCACACAAGGGTTTTGTGTATGATGCACAGTTTCACAGAGGGCAAGGAGTTAGTTCAACCAGGGGTGACAAGATTTGCAACACACTTCCTTGCACTACAAACTCTATGTGAACAAAAAATGAATTTGAAACGAATGTTTGTTTCAAGCGAGTGGATGGAGTCTGACTTCTCAAATCAAGCAGATGGTATAGCAATGTCAGAGTACATTTATTCTTCTAGTTTTTGGAATGCAATAGAAGAAGTTGTACAATTTTAGAGCCTCCAATGAAAGTCTTGAGACTAGTGGATGGGGATAAATCCTGTTAATGATACTGAGCAGCTTCGGGTTCATCCTTCCAGCCTCGAGTAAAGTCATAAATAAATGTAGCCTATTGGCTATTTATTTATATGTGAGAATAAATGAGTATGGGCGCATCTCTTTGTAAATAATATAATTATTATTCTGGGCCGACCACCTTTGTAAATTATATTCATTGAAATTATTTTGTATCTTGGCCGACCTCATAACTTGAAGAGGTGCGACCTCTCTCACTTGTATATATTCAAGGTTCGCTTCCTCCATCAAACACACATTCTAGCAAGTCCGATTTATTCTTCTGAGTGCGAATTGATTAAGAGAACTGAAGTGCGAATTAAATGCATCAAGTGCAAGTGTGAATACATTACACAGTGCGAACATTATACAGTGTGGAGATCATACAGATTGAAGATCATCCAGTGCGAAGTATCATGCTAGTGCGAATTCCTTATAGCAGGTTGTGAACCATTAGAGATTGCGAATATTGCCAGGTGCTATTTCTGTAGATCTGTTGTCAGTAAATTACGGATATTGCCAGGTACGAATTGGCAGGTTGTTATCTGTTATTGCATATTGCCAGGTGCTGCATATTGGTCTTGTGTTAGACCTCATTGTAAAGTGAAATGTTGCCACTGATATTATAAATATAAGAGAGATCTTTGTTGCTGGGTTTTTCTCCCTCAAGAGGAGGGTTTTCCCAGGGTATCTGCTGTGTTATTGTTTCTGATTTTGAATTATTTTCTGTGCATTTAATCTGTTCACCTAAAATTTACAAATCCCCCATGGGATATTTGTATGAGGCCATGGATAGGACCAAGGAGGTGATGAGGAGTAGGATGGAAAATGACAGGGACGGGTATATGCCATAATAGGACATAATTGATAGAAGATGGGATCAACAAATGCATTCTCCTCTCTAAGTATGTACCATAACTCTTCATTTAGAGATGATTATGGTGAGGTTGCATAGGGCTTGTTCATATGCTTGGAAAAATTGTTTTCTACCACAAAACAATTAACGACAGCTATGGGAGAGGTAGCTATGTACAAGCAAGCAATGTGTTTTTTCTCATCTAAGGCTGCTGTGGAAGGTAGGAAGACTGTGCAACCAGGTGAGTCTATAAAATTTTGACAGTCTCTATTTTGTGGACAAAATCATAAAATGTGTAAAAATTTAAGATATTCTTACATGACATCATCTCCATATAATGTGTTTTTCAGCGCTATGATGGGATTTTTTTGGTCACAAAACCAAAAATCTTAGGTGGTTAGCAAAATGCATTCTGAGCCAACCATGCAGCTCATCTGCTTGTGAGCATACTTAGAGTGTTTTTGAACACATACATTTGAAGAAATGCAATCGCCTAACACAACAACGAATGAATGACTTGGTGTTTGTTCACCACAACCTCCGCTTGAAGCTAAAGAAAGCTCAAGGTTAGTATACTTGCAATCGTAGTTGTAAATTTGTAATTGTATTCATTGTTTTTCACTTGTAATCCGAAGACTAACTTGTCCATGGGCAAAACTAGGTACCCTTGAGGATGCTAAGCCAATTGACCTTGATGAGATTGATTCAGACAATGAGTGGATTACTAATGATGATGAAGCTCTTGAGTTTGAGGATTTTGAGATCCTAAAGGAGGCCAGCTGGGATCCTCATGAGATTGAAGGACTTAGGATAGGCAAAGCCCTAGGAGCTTCATCATCAGGGCCTACAACCCTCTAGCATAGCTCTATTATAGTAGCAACTAGCTAGAGTCAATGGCTACTTTTGATTTTTTGGAACTTTGTACTCAGTTTATAGGTTGAATTTGTACAAACTATATTGTAATTGAAATTTTATCATCTATCAGTTATGCATTGTGAACTAATGCTTTGAAAAATGTGGAATGCAGTGTAATCAGCTATATGAATATAAACAATAAAATCTATTTTCTATGATTCATTAGTTAAACTCTCTATTTTATTTGCTCTCTATATCTCTATTTCTATGGAAATGCCTTTGAATTTAAAAAAAACAGTTTTTGTCACTTATTCTACAATTTTTTACATTTTTTTGAACTTTTGGTTTGCTGATTTTTTCCCCAAAAGATTTTTGTTGCTTTGAGGAAAACAACTCATAAATTAAACATCATTCGATAGAAACTCAGAAAATCAGACTTTTACAAACATATATCAGACCTGATAACATTCAGTTCAGACCTGATAAAAGCTTCAAAACAGCAGCATAGTCACTCCAATCTTGCATCATTCGACACCATCAAGATAGCCAACAACCTCCTTGAAAGCCAATGCCAAATACCAGCTGCTCAACTCCAACGAAGGCTGAAAGAGGCCTATACATCAGCAAGCTTAGAAACCAAGCAAACACCCAAAATAGGGTGGTCTCTCAAGAGGGGCGAATCTGCCCTAGAAATTCAGATTTCACCAATAAAATCAAACCACCACTTGAAATGGGATGCCTTGATGTGAGGGTTCCAATGAAGCAACACCTAGAACAAGACCTCGAGCCGAATTGGAGTTATGAACCTTTAACCATTTTTTGTCCTTGTAAAAGATAATTTCCAGGACTTCAAGAAATAGCTTCAAACCTCTGAAAACAGCCCTGAATTGCCACCAAACCCAAACCAAAATGAAGCCAATTGCTCAACACACCAAATACCAAAAACCCACTTCAAAAATACTTGATAATCTTCATCTTTTCACTCCCAAAATACTGTAATCATCAAACTATGAAGCCCTAGGTGATTCCTGTGTTAGAACCACTCCAAATCCAGTTAGGGTGGATCTCTTACCACCAAAACCAGCTCCAATGATGAGGGTTTTCATCCTCAACACGCAGCAACAATATTCTGGAAATAATCTAGCAGCATCTTGTTATGTTGTCAATTCAGAGATATGCGAATGAGGCCCAAAAAAGAGGGGTTTTAAAGAGCCAAAAGGAAATTAGGGCAAACAATTTCAAATCCTCTTTCCCTCCAAAAGTCAATGATGTAATGTCCCCTTTTTGGGATAACCATAATTCTTGCTCTGATTTTCTGAAGATATCCTTTTATGATGGTTTAGTGTTCAAACTATATTCTTTTTCTCCTTTTCTTGATCAATCATAGGATAAAGACATTCATAAATCTATTCATTTTTCTATCAAATAATCACAATTACTTATAAGGCTCAATAATTGCTGCAAGCATCTTTATTGTATAATCGTATTATATATATATAATACGATTATATATGTATGTATATATAATTACATTATATAATGTTAATGGAGCCAAACATATCAGCATTGTTATAAGATAACTAGTAGCATGCATGATTTATTATTCCCAATGTCATCGATAAAAAATAGATAACATTAAATAAATAGCATCATGTATGAATTATTATTAATTACACTATTATTTAAATCCATGGTGGATTTATCAATATCATTATTCAAATGTACAGACATTTATCTAACTTATTATTTGAATTCATAAAATACTTATCTCCTTATTGCTAATCAATTCTGCAGATATCCCTATTTCTCCAAGCTACCGTTCTGTAGAACCTCTTTATTTACAACCAGCCATACCTTTTCTTTATTATTCTATTCCCTTCCTTCATATTTTTGCTATGATGATCATGGCTCCCAAGAGCACTTGGATCTGCTGTTCTGGAATATATATATCTGCTAACATTCCTTCATATATATGAATCTGCAGATCCTTCTTGATTTCCAGTTGTTCATTTTATATTCTCCTTATATTCTACCCCTCTACCCTCCCATCTTTGGCTGAGTATGCTTCCCTTTATGTCCTCACGGCTGAGTGAAGAGGTATCTTTGGAAAGTGATGTCCTTTTCGTTAATTTCTACCTTTATTATTCTTTGTAACTAATCATTGCCTTTTTTTTGGACTATAGTTGCTTCTCTTTCAGCCACACTTTGTCTTATTTTGATTTCGTCCTATATATATTTTGTCTTATTCACTTCCTTCCCCTATTCGCTGGCTTAATCTTTGAAGGAATCGTCACATTTAGGAATCGCTGCATATATTACTGTCTTTTAACCGTTTCTCCTTGGTAGTTTAATTTATTAATTTTAATTCTCTTAGACTTCATATCATATGTTTATATTTATTTTTATATTAATTTTATATATTTATAATATTTATTATATTATAATAATTTTAATATCAGATTCTTAATATTTATTTTATTATATATTGTAAATATAATAATTTTTGAATTGGTATTGTTTATATTTATAATCATAATAATATTATCTTGATAATAATAAAATTGCTTATATATATTTCTTTATTTATTTTCTCGTTTATTTACATTTCAATGTGCTACGATTTTGGGGACATGACAAACGACCCCCTTCATGAACACTTTATTTTTAATTATTTAAAGAAACACCTTATACCTCCCTTGGGCGTCCTTGCTCATAAGGAAACTATTTCACTTTTGTTGCCTTTTAAAACAACGCTAAGTCATTACATTAGGCTGCAAGTTATTTTTTGGATGACCCCCTTACCTCTTCACTTAAGTTAAAGTAAGTCTATTAAAATAACTTAAATGAGAAATATAAATGATAATTAAATCAAACCTTAGCTATGCCAACACCCAAACTAGAAACAAACACTGTTGATGTAGCCTAGGCTAGGATCATTTACCACAAATAGACTTACTATTTATAGCAATTGCTAAAAATAGTAAATACTCCAAATCACCAAACTGACACAAAACATTAGAGTTCACTTGACAACTGCCACACACTACCCAAACAGGAAACC